>VYZT01037076.1:0-57287 GCA_013400735.1 Pomatostomus ruficeps
TATATATATATATCTATAAAATAACTGGACTTCTTATGTTTAGTCTCTACACTGTTGCCTGTCTTCTGCTAACCAAACAGCTTTTTTATCCTCTTGTATTAATCTATATCCTGGGAAACCTGTAAGAAGCATGTGTGTAGCTGAGAGAGACCGCTGAATGTTAAATGTGTAATGCATAAAAATAACTTTACTCCTTGTTTTAAACTCATTACTGCTTATAACTTTTTCTGCCATAAACAACAATGTAGGAAAAATGTTGGAAGACAGGCATAAGGAAGGGACAAAATGAGGTTTCTTAACAAATTAGGAACTTAGGTAGGTACATAAGAATAAGCTTAAAGCTGTGCTAAATAACGTACTGGCTCTTTCTCTTGAAGAGAGGGTAGATATCTAGTACCAAACTAGTCAATTGTTCTCTGTAAGTCACAGAAAACTTAATCTCTCTTAGTTGATAATATGGTTTTCTTGAGCCACTAAAGCATCTGATAGAAAAAATAATCAATCCATATTCTTCTATACTGAGGTTGTGTGTTTCTGCTGAACGCAGATTTGAATACGTTACCATGAAAAACCTACTCTTTGATGACTGAAATCAACCCCTAATTTAACAGAAAAACTGCATATATTCCCATAAAAAAGGATATTGGAAAAAAAATCTTTAAATTTTGCCAGCTGCCTTTATTTCTGGTTTACAAACTTCCTGGTTTAAGCAGAGAGGTTGTCCTGATTTAAATACAGTCTATTTACTTCAGGAATACTTCACAGGGTTGGAAGTAGGCAACTTCAAGGAAGACCAGATACCAACTACAGAATTTCTGCATCAGCTTGCTTACCTTTCATTCTCTCAAGGTGCTTGGCTTTGGACATAAGAATCTGATGGCTGCATCTGATTAGATAGAGATAAAATCCTTTGATAGAAACAGAAAAAGCTATCTGCATTTCTTATTTAGGACTGTAGGCTATGTTTTGTTTAGAAGCCACATTATAGTTTTATAAATTGGATTTTATTTACTTAAGGAAGTGATGCCTTAAGATTTAGCTTTTGTATTTTTCAAATCCTGTACTACTTTAGTATGTAACTCTAAAACTCCATATAGTCTGTTAGCTCCTGTTCCCCCATTCTAGTTAGACATAACAAATCCTCTCTAGCCCTGGACTCAAAGACACTTTGCTGTTCCAGGCCCTGAAGTATGTAAACTAAGCCTCTAACAGGCAGGACAGACTTGGGGTAAATTACATCATTACCTGAAATTGCAATTGGAGACCCTGATATGTAAATTGATCAAAACTTTAAAAAGTGTAGAAAACTCGTGACCAGGTGTCCGTCTTGGGTGTGGCCTCTCCTGGAGAGGGCTTTTGTCTGCCTGAGGTGTACCTATTGCAGGCCCTTCAATAAATACCCATTTTATTCACTTAATCTTGTCTAGCCTCTGTTCTAGGTAGCCTCCCTCTCACAGGCGTCAGAAGTTTCCAATTGTTTACATGTTGGGGTTTCCCCCCCCAGTTTATGCTTACTAAGAGCATGCTTAAAAACAGACACCACTTCCTCCCTACCCAAAAGGCTGTGCTGCAATCATCAAATTGTTAACGTTCTCGGACACCTTAGAAAAAATTTCTCACTTGGAAATAGTGGATTTTTTTTTCAAATCCTCTTAACCTCATCGGATTCCCTGTTCCTTTGAATTGATTTTATCTGGTTGCCTTCTGACCTTTCACAAGAAATTTATTCTGATGTGACACAAAGGGGAAAGATAAGTAGCAATTGGAACTATCAATTGCCCAGCACTGACTTCATTTGTTCACCAAAGTTCTTTGCAGTTTTTCAGGACTCCTATGGGATCTTTTCAGTTTGATCACTTGATGGTGGGCAAAGTCTTATTTTTTTACATCAGTAACTTGGTAGATGATAGATTTGACATGTGCTGTTATCAGGTTTGTTTTAAAATAGCCTCTATAAAAATGGAGGAAGATAGCTTCAGACTGGGGTGAGAGGAGAAGAGCTGGAACTCCTGTGAGTTGTTCACTGTGGCTCCATATGAATTTTTCATCAGTAACAATTTTTCATCAGTGTTCTCCTCTGTGCTTTTACTTGCTAAAGGCTGCTCAAGGACTTGAAATTCCTCTTTGATAGAAGGAATAAATACTGTCAGGGTGGGAGAAGTAGAAAATAGACTTTACTCAAAATCTCTGTATACATACTGGGAAAAGGA
The DNA here is from genome assembly GCA_013400735.1 of Pomatostomus ruficeps. NCBI lineage: Eukaryota > Metazoa > Chordata > Aves > Passeriformes > Timaliidae > Pomatostomus > Pomatostomus ruficeps. The sequence goes on from VYZT01037076.1 coordinate 2,211, forward strand.
AAACAAGTAATGGCTCAGAAAACAATAGGTATTGTCTTGTTTTTGGGGATCTCCTTTGATTGCTTGACAGTTTTTTCCCTATAGTCTATGCTTTGCTTTAGGCTTAAGAAGACACTGTTTTAATTTAAGAAGCAGTTAGTCTGACTATGCTATTCTTTTTACTTCCTCAGATACTATTAGTTTAGTGAATTCCTATATGAAGTCAATGCCCAGCTAAAAAGGAATTCAATAACTGTATTTATAGCAAAATAATTTATTGCAGTATCATATAAAAACAATCCAATTAAAAAGTAAAAAGGAATTATCTGGTACCTCGTGAGTCAAAACAATAAACACAGGTTTGTAGGTAAAAAAATGCCTGAAATGAAAAAAGACCAGTAGTTTAGGCCATAAAATTACACTCCTCAGAAACTAAAGCAGTCCCTTCTTCACAGGTATTCTATAGGCATTCAGCTCTGGTTTCTGTCAAAAAAAAAAAATTGCTTTCCCGATTAAACTCTGCCTTGGGTTCTGTTACCTTAATTTTTTTCAATGGGTCTCCTAGGGACAGTATATATGTTACCAAGACATTAGCATGCACAGGGTCCCTCGTGTTCCTTGTCTGCTTACAGCCATCACTGACAGTGGCTTTGAAGCCTAACACTAACAGCCTTGGGTATGTCCATCTAAATTTATTTTTCTTTATTCTTTCGCTGGGTGCTGCAGGCCAAAATTATTCATATGCTATTTACTGCATTTGTATTCAAATAGTTCTATAAGACCTTTCCATCTGCCAATGCTTGCAGTAGCAGTGAGAGCTGTCCTTAATACTTGGCAGACATGCCTCTATTCAAGAGGGAGAAACTAAGGATATATGAGGTATCAGTGACCTCAGCATGATTTCAGAGCCCCCAATTTCCAAAAGTGAACTGCAGTTCCAAGAATACTCCTAATGTAGGCATCTATGTAGAAAACATGAGAGTGGCATTGCAAAGCAGCCACCACAGCAGTCTGAGAGCTGACTGTTCGGCCAGGGCTGCAGTTCAGTTGGAAAGAATGACTCATTTCTGCACAAGCACAAGTCCTTTGAACTGAAGATCTTCAACCCCCGTGGCCAGGGTTAGCCTCTCGTGCAGCTCTGTGACAGTCTATTTCCTCATTGAAATTCTGGAGTCATGGTTGATCATACATTCAAGATGATAAGAGTCTACCCTGCGGAGTGGAACTGCTTCAGTCAGAAGTCTTTTTGTTAGCCCCTGTCACAGAGCTAGCATTAACATGTCCTAAGATCCTTGTCAAGGCAAAAGCAGGCTTTTTCTGAAGAATATTATGTTGGTGGAGGTGAATGAAAGCCTAGGAGACAACCATACTTCACTCACTAAAACACAATTAAGGAGAAGAAGTTATAGATAAAAGCAGTAGTTTTATTTAATCCTTAGGTAGTGAGACATATTTAAGTACCTGAACTCAAATGCAAGACAGTAGCTAAACTGCAAGGGATATTGCCAAAATATTGATTCTTTAAATTGATGATAAAGATGTCTCAAACATCTGTTAAGAACAAAATAAGCTTTAAGCCTGTGAGGACTAGGAAAGAAGTAAAGGATGCACTGGCTGTCTCAAAAAAAAGGTAACCCTACTGCTCACTAAAGACAATGAATCTTTAAAACAACTGATATTTGTACCTAAAATACAGAGTTTTATGGGGTTTAAAGATTTTAGAGTGTTTTATACCTACATTTCCATTTGACGAACACACCTTGGTGTCCTGGGCCTGGAAATTATCATTCAGTAGGTGAATACCTCTATTTTGATCTAATACAGGTGCAGGTATTAAAGCAAGAGTGAGAGAAGTTTGTATTTCTGATTGTTTATTTTGTAAATTGAAGTAATTATTTTTTCACATAAATGTGACAGGAGGGCTGGCCTGATCTTGAGAATTTAAACAAGTTCTCTCACAGCCCTGCCTTTCTACCACATGGAAAATGCCCTCAGGGCATAGGAAAATTTAATAATAAACTTTAGTGATATCTAATATTATAATAAAGTAGAAGCTCATCAGATTAGTTTGAGCAATATCACATGATCCAACTCATTATAAAATTTATTAATTTGGTTAGACTTGTAAGAAGTTACAAAAAAAGACTTCTGGAATGATTAAACTTACTACATTATTCACAATGTATGACAAATTAAGAAGATTACTGCAGGGTCTCACAAGTCTATACAAAACTAAGTAAAAATTAATGATAAACAAAATGTGCTCCCTTTGTGGTTTATTTCCATACAGCTGCATCCAGTTATGAAAGGGCTATCAGACAAAACACTAATTAGCAGTCAGTTCAAGACAGTTTCAGAAAGTTATCTCTTGGCCCCCAGCATCTTTTGATACTGTCACAATTTCAGGAAAGTGCCTGGAACTGCACAGTCCTGTTGCTACTTAGAGGCAGGAGCCAGTCAGGAGGTGTGCAGGCTTGTCCTGCAATATGTGAAGGATAGAGCAGCTGAGAACAGCATCCACGTGGACTGAGTGAGACATTGACAAGGCTATGACTTATCCTCTGTCTCCTTACAGTCCTCAGCAACTCACACTCTCTAAAGCCTTGAAAACATTTTCCTTGGAAAGCATTCCTTTCCATTAATGTGTGTGGTGGTGGCAGCAGTTACAGCTATGAAGCCTCTATAATGGGGAATATAGGGTCCACTACATTTTCCGTGTATTTACTGATTTTTAGGAAAGTCAACCAAACACTAGTCTAGATTTGCAAACACTACTGTCGTCTCTTCATTGTTTTCTACAATAAGGTTTTCTTAGAATCCCTTCTGTTGAATCTCTTTCACTGTTTGCAGCTGTTACATGTCTACCAGACAAAAGACAAGGTATTTGACTTGTAGCCTCCTGATTAGGGCACTTTCTAGAGAAGACAATGCACTTCCACCTCTCACATGAGCAAATGCTTAACCCCTTATATGGATACTATCATTAAAGGAAGGACTACAACTCAGGTCTCTTCTTCCAGGTGAATGCCCTGAACTGACAGAGTAGAGCCTAATTTTCCTCTGGCCCAGGAAATACTGAAGGTCCTTGATTCTTCAGGAATTTTTAACAAAGCTTTTCTTGATAAGAGTTTACAGTCTAATGACTATGCAAGGTCAAGATGTATGTTCTTCAAGTAAAGATGTACTGGTTTACTGTGTTAGCCACTCAACTACTGAAAAAAGGACATCATTATCATGTCTTCCTATAGTCTTTTTAAAAGTTTTGATCTCTGTGATCAATTTCAGGTGCCAAGGACCAGGAAAATATCTGTGAAATGAGCACTTCTCTTTACTTCAGGCCTATAAGCTCACTTCAGAAGGGCACAGGATTTAAAGTATAACCTACAGACGTTAATATTGTTTCGCTTTCCAATCATCATATTAGATTCCTTGGTTTCACTAATGAAGTCCTTACTCATGGATTGCACAAAAAAAATCCAGGTATACTGATGAGACCTAAAGACTCTGCTGTCAAAATACAAATAAGATAATATAGAAAATAGCTTTTGTAAAAGTAGATTGTATTTTAACATTCTGGGATTCATTTTGACATTAATATATATCTCAAAGCCAGCAACCTGACTTAAAGCTATTAAGTCCTACATTCCTTACTGGAGAGTTAAGCACCTCTAGAAGAGGCTTCATCTCATTTATCCATTTATCTGCATTGACTGCAAAGTGAGCTTCAGTTTATTGTAACAGTTTTAGGCAACAAACTTTCATATACTGCCATAAGTTAGATGGATTCCAGCCTTTCTGTCTAACCTGAGTAAAACTCTGTCAGATCATCTGTGATTCATATTCACAGGAAGAACTTTTCAGGCCACTGTAAGCTACAATTCAGGTAACTTTAGAAAGAACTGAGGTTGACCATTGGTGAATCACCCTAAAGCCATTTTAAAAACCTATCTGTCCTGAATATATCTTAACCTGGAAACTTTGCACACCTTCCTCCACAAACCTCAAAAACAGAGGTTTCAACATATCAAACTAAAAAACCCCTGAATGCTAGTAAGTCTAGTAGCTTGGGGGAGGATTATTCTGTGGTCCTGTTCTTAAAATTCAAAGCACTTTTATCATTCTCTTTTACCATTCCTTTAGAGTTTGAGAGAGAGATCACTTAAGACATTCCAGTGATATTGATCCTATATCCACTTTAAGTCTTTTATACCTGGAGTTTTGCCAAGCAAAATAGTGTACTTCAGTGATCTCAAAGCCCATATCAAGTCTTTTATTGTAAAACTAGGCACTTAAAAAAAAAAAATTTTAGTTTTCTTTCTTTTTCTTGGCCTTTCATAATATTGTTCCAAAGTTGTATTCTGAAGCCAGACTAATTCTTAAAAACATTGTTACCCAAATAGAGTAAACAAGAGTTCAAACTGGTTCTGGGTACTATGGTTCACTTGAGAAGAAAAAAAATTAGAGCTTTTACCCTACTTGGCTAACTCAAGCATCTATTCACTAATTTGCTTTGCTCACTGTGTCTCCACTTTTCATCCCAGCCAGCAGATCATTGCTGGTCTGGGACAGTTAGGCAGAAAGTTTTGCCAGTTTGTGTTGGGCTGCTGCTTTCACTTTCTCACTTTCGTTTGTTTTCCTGGACCGCTTCTTTTTGGGTATCCTTACTTTTCAACAACAGCTTTTCTTTCTGGAATGCCAAGTCCCCACTTTTTCCAGTCTAAATAATATAAATGCAGAAGAAAAATGCATAGTCAGACTTCTGATTGGTGGTTCTGTGCCATGTCTCTTTATTAATTGGAGGATTTAGGATGTGCAACTTATGTCTTGTCCAGATATTATAAAAATTTACAGGTAGCACATACCTTTTTCAGCTACCAGGTAGTGGGCTTCCAATAGCTAAAACAAATAACAAAATAGAATGTATGTAATAATTTTAAAGATCTAGTAGACATAGTAGATAATGCATCCAAGAGTTCTTTATAAAATGTTAGTGCATTCCTACCTATTTAAGGTAATTTATTTTCAAATGTTTTGAGAAATAACAGAAAGATTTCTCATTGCTCTTACATGTGATTTTATGAGACCTTGCATATATAATATCACAAAATCTTGGTGAAAATAATAGTGCTATCCAAAAGGGAATAGAAAGAAATTAAAATTGTTTAGTCTTTCAGTTCCAAGACAGCTTAGTATTACAGAATGAATACTTAGATCTCATTTTAACATATGCATAGTAATCTTCTGTTTTGGATAACAGAAACACTTCCCATTATGAAACATTATTGAAACCTTTTTTGGGGGTAGCTTGTTTATCTACGTTATTTGTAGTAAGTCTGACAGGGAAAAAGTTGTGGTGCCAGGAAAATACCAATGGTTGATGCCAGGAAATTATCTTCAGATTTGACTGGGCAATAAACTATGGAGAATTGCTGTTTTCCTGTTGGGGCTTCCATTATTGCTTTTTGACTGGCAGTACACCAAAGCCACAGACAATCTAAGCATTGAACCCTGCTCCTCCTGCAGCCACAATAACATCCACTGCAGTGAGAAGCACTGGGGGTGTAACCTCAACCCTTTGCTTTCCAGGGCAATGATAGTGTGGTGGTTTAACACTATGCAGAAATTAAACTCCAAATAAGCCACTCCCCCTCTCCACGCCTCTTCCAGCAAGAGAGGGACAAAGGCAGAGACTATGAGTTGAGATAACAATTTACTGAAAGCAAACAGCAGTGGAATAAGAAACACACAGTAGCAGCAGCAATATTAATAACAAAAGGATGTAAAAAAGAGAAGGTACTTTACACATACAAGGTCTTCACCACCTCAACTTAGTTCTATGTGGCCCCTGGGCCAAAGATAAGATGGCACCTGTTCCCACATGGTTCCACATGTTCTCCACCTGGTTTCCACAGACAAAGACAAGATTGCAGGTGCTCCCCACAGCCAGATCTCCTGTCCCTAAGCCTGAGACAATGAAAAACAATGATGGACAATACCCAAAAAGCCGGATCATCCACACTGCACCACGTTATTTTCCTGACTGCTACTCACCACTGGTTCAATTCCATGCTGTGCTGACACTTCAGACAGCTCTGCCCTGCTCCACTCATCCCTGCTCAGGTCCTCTCAGCTTGGGTCAGACTTGGCTGGGCTCAGGTTCGCCTCCACCGCTCCATTCTCTGCAGCTGTTTCCCACACCAGCACCACATCTCAGCACCATGTCTTGAAGCCATGTCCACCATTTTTCAGAACCACATCTCCAAACCACAGCTTGCAGGAGTGAGAAGGAGATAAGCAGCGACAGATGGGGTCCACAGGGCGGATCCCAGTAACCTCCCTGATGGAGAGACCAAGACAAAATGCTGCTCTTTTGGGGGTACATTCCTTTTCCTTCCCCCTGAAACCACGCCCCCAGTGATGATTTCTGTGGTATAGAATAGCGACCTGGCCATGCCAAAACAGCGCTAAGCTCTGCCCACTCTCTGCAACCAGGACAGGTGGTTATCAGATAAAGAGATATGGGTGATTACAGGGATCTGGGAGGAATATCTAGAATGTCCTGCTTGTAGCCCCTTCAGTCCTGAAGATTATGAGGACATGAGGCAGACTTAGACAAAAAAAATTATAATAGGAAAGCATTACAGCTCAGTCCATTAGACAACTGACATGAATGAACATGGATCTTTCATGGCATTTCATAAGCATTTTATATTCCACTAAATTTTTCAAACATGAAATTTAAATTGTACTTATGATTTTGCATTATTTCTCAAAGAAAATACAATATCTATTTGAGCCATGATTTACAAAAAGGGATACTTACTTTTCCAAAACCCTTTTCTGACTTGTAGCAGATGCCAATCTTTCCCCGCTACTTGTTAGCACAACTAATCCTATACCTTCACTCATAGTGATCAAGGTCAGTGGCAAGGGTCAAATCTGAACTGATGTTGCATATGAAAGAGAGGGGGGTTAGTACAGTTGCACAAGACAAAGTCTGTCATGTTTACTAGCACTTACTTATCGGTATTAGCATGGGCTGCTGAGATAGAATATAGCCATTTATTAATTCAAAAATCTGTAAAATATCTATGGATAAAGCACATTTGCTCCTGATAAAACATAGGAATGTTTCTTAAATTTTTAAATTTCATTTTATCATTAATTTTCTCTATATTGTTTCATTGAGGTAACTACAGTAAGGGCAAACATAGTAGAGTGATTAGCAGTAGCAGGCTTGGCAGGAAATGAAACATCTGGCTCAGTGGGGAATGGACAGTTTTGGCTTCTGTTTTACGGTTATTGATCCAGTCCCATTGAGGTCAACATAAGCCAGCTTACAAATATTTAAACAGTTTACATTTATTACAGTTGTTCCAAATATGTTGTGAAATGAAACAATTTCTGCATTTAATCTTGTCCCGCTTTTAAATTTTTACTTGCAAGATACAGAGGTCTACTTCTTGCTGACCTTTTGCAAACTGAAGACTACCTATGGAGCAACTGGACAAATTAGTAGAGTTGGTATTGTAGGATTTCACTGATTTGTATTTTGGAATGGATCCATTACAGAAATCCAAGTTTTTTCCACTATTTATATTCCCTCTTTTTTATAAGAACAAACTATACAAAATTGTTACTTCAAATAGCAATCATTTTCTTTTCCAAAAGAGTTGCAAAGATACAACAAGCAGCTTTTATGAACCAGTTTTCATAGATTGTTTTGAAGAATCATTGGAACATTTAAAGAGATATTCTGATCTCCAAGGCAAAAAATTACAATATTTGTAGTCATCTTTTCTTTTACAGAGTCCAATAGTTTAGGATGGCTACAGCATAAATTTCAGAAAATCAGATGTTTTTGATTTAGGAGATCTAATGGTAGGGAATCCACCAATTATGTTAACAGTGTGAATTACTAAATTTCATTTTACTTTTAGTAGGCTGGGATCAACATTAAGCTTTTTGTCTCTAAGTTATATTATTTATCCATATAATGCATGCAAAAAACCAGAGAATAGGGGGTACAAATCCTCCTAACTCAAGCTGATCAGTTGATACCAAGGGATAGGCAAACCCGAAACCTTACAAAAAGGGTTCATCTAAAGCTGTATTGAGAAGATGGTATTATGCTGAGCTGCACTGTTTGATTAAAGCCACTTCTTCAGGATGAGATTTAAATTTAATTTTTTAATTTAAAAAATAGAAAAAATGTGGTATGATTGATGAAATTAGAAGATAACAAAAGAGAAGGAATTTTCCATTTTGCTTGGAATAACAGAAAAAAAAGATGAACATGCATACTATATGTGTTACAATTGCCTTCTGTATTTAATAAGGCTTATGTCTCTTATCTTCTATGCTGAAATATTTGAATTGTAGAGTAATTTAATACTCTCCTACATGCAAATGAATGCATAGGCCTTTGTTAGAATGAAAGGGCTGACCAGGCTGTGGGCGTGACAGGAAGAACAGAGTGTCTAAAAATGATCATGTTAAAACTGCCCTAAGGGAAAGTAGCTTGAATTCATTTTAAACATCAGGGAAGACTGGGATGAAAAGACTAAATCCTCTTCAGTGTCAAGACAGTGCATGCTCTGTCACATTTTAATTTCAAATGTGAATTTTGGAATGCCAAGTAGTTGGAGTAATTCAGTTTCTTGTCTCAAGTATGTGTGTACTGAGACAGGAACAAATAAGGGATATTAACTGTTAAACATTTAGACTTTTTAGCATGTCTTGGAAATACTTCTGATATCATGTAAAAAGCCTATATGGTGATGCTGAACCACTGTACCTGAGAAAGAGAACCCCATCTCTAACTGCATTGCACCCTGTAAGTGTGAATATTTTTATTAATATTTAGTATAGGAAACACTACGGTTTTAAAAGCATGTGTGGCAAGTTAGAAAATGCATGCTTGAGAACTTAAAAAGAGAGTTTTGTTTTTGCTGATAGCACATGCAAAGGTGCCTTTGCTGACATTTATAAGAATTTGACATGCAGAATTGCAACTGCACTTACACTTGTGTATACATAAAAGATGCCTCATACAGGTCTGAATGCTATATATTGCCAGACATTTATAAAAATATGTTTTGGCTTGACTTTCATTGTTAAGTGTGAAAATAGTACTGCAACATGCTACCCATCAATGATTGATTCCATGCATTTAGTAATGAACCTTTTTTTTCTTGGTTTTCTGTTATGATGAGTCACTGTTTTGATGAAAACCTCAGCCAAAAAATTCAAACACTTTCACCTAAAAGCCAAATTGATGCGAACTCCTTACAAAGCAGTAAACCAACATAGCTTTTACTGGCTGTAATGATCAATGTGTGCTGAGGATACAGAAAACTTTGGAGGACTGTAAGCTGGGAAGAACAAACCAGACAGTCCTACTATAATATGTGTTGTGCACTTTTTTGCTTTAGAAATATCTCATTATTATCCAGCTTGAAGCATAAGTTCTGACATAATACTATTTCTATTTGTACAGTTGTGGCTTATATTAAATGTATTGGATTCATTATATTGAATGTATTGGATCATAAGTCTTCACTTAATTTTTGTTTAACAAAGATCTTTTTCTTTAAAAGTCCACCAGAATTAGATGTCAATAATTATGCTTCAGGAGATGCACAGTTTACTGTGCACATAAATGCAGTGTGTGTGCATATATATACAAATGTATATATGTATACATATACACATATATACAACACGTACATATACACCTTCAAAAATGTTGCTGATGACAACAATCTGTGTGGTGCAATAATAATGTTGGTCCTGCAGGGGATTCAAGGCAATCCCAATCACAAAGAGAGCCTGGGAGGAGAATGGGCTGAGAGCAGCCCTGCTGAGAAGGCCTTGGGCTTTGTCCACAAACACTGTTCGTGGACAAAAAGCTCAACATGACCTGTCATCATGCTCTTGCAGACTAGAAAGTCAGCTGTGTCCTGGACTGCATCACAAGAAATGTGACCAGCAGGTTGAGGGAGGCGATTCTGCCCCCATGCTGTGCTCCGGCGAGACCCCACTTGGACTGCTGCATCCAGCTCTGGGGGCTGAGCGCAACACAGACATGGACCTGTTGGACCAAGTCCAAAGGAGGCCACTAAGCTGATGACAGGGTTGGAGTACCTCTCCTATGAAGACAGTTTGAGAGAGTTGGGGCTGTTTAGCCTGGAGAAGAAAAGACTCTTGGGAAATCTTATAGCAGATCCCTCAATGTAGGCAGGATGCGGGCAGGAGTGCTGTTCATGGCAACCAGGGCCCATCCCACCACCCCAGGCAGAAGCTGAGGGCACCTGGCCAGCACCAGCCCCAGGCATCTCCCTGGGGATGGGCACAGGCAAGAACAGGGACAGGCCAGGACATGGGCCCATGGGTGTGCCTGGAGCAGCAGAATCCATGCCTGGGCTTCATCCAGCAGGACCCATGACTGGGAAGAGCTGGGCTGTGGGGAATTGAAGACTGACCCTGCTGTGGCTAGTGGGGCAGAGGCTGCTGCACCTGAGGGGCTGGTGGGCACCTTTAATGGGGGCTGGTGGGCACCTTTTATGAGGGCAGGTGAGGGGAGGTCTGGGGACAGGAGTGCTGTCCATGATAGTCAGAGCTGGTGGTGCCCTTGGGGATCCAGAGTGCTGCTACAGAAGAAGCAGCAATTCACAGCTTTAGGATTTATTTCTGAAAAGTCTTATGTCGTTCTTTCTGGGACTGCACATGCCTCACCAATAACTGCTGAGATGTAGGCTTGCAATTTCCAGAAATGAAATGCATATTGATCTGAAAAAGCAGTGAAAACACTCTAATTTGTTTGACTTGGCAGAGACTGATAAGCCTAAATGTCCTGAGTCATTGCTTACCTATGCTGAATATCACCTCCATCTGCTTAAAAAGCTTGTTAGCATCATAACTATTTTATGAAAAGTTAATGTTTCATTTGGAAATCTATAGGTCACTAGCACCCTGTGCTGCCAGGTGACTGTTCATGCTGTTAGACTGTGGGAAGGGTTTGGGGCAGAGCAGTAGCTTCTTCCAGCAGGACAGTGCTCAGCTGGGTGCAGGAATTGGAGCTATCCTTGTTCATAGTTAGCATGGGGTCAGTGTCCAAGTGCACATGGTGATCACCAGCCAGCTGCCCTCTGCTTCAAAGAATGGTCTTGGCTGCTTAAATTTCCTACAAGTGATGTAGCTACACAGTCTATTTATCTCTTTTACTCTAAACTACCATCTCTTATTGCCCTCATACAAATGCAAACCACCAGACATTTACCGTTTTCAAATGTTAATGAAATTTAAATTGAACAACTTTAGGAGTTTTTGCAATGTTCAAATAGCATTGTGTGTGGTGCTTTCTCTACCTATTTGAGGACAAGAGGTAGGCTCTGCCTTTGAATCTGCTGTGTCATTGTTAAAGTGCTCCTAAAATTGCCCAGGAACATGACTCTTCCTTGCTCTAAGACAAGAAGGGAACGGTATTGTTAATCTGCATGAATTTCCGCTTTTCATTTGCAAAATTATGTACCTGCTGCACATACTAGATGACTGAGACTGAACTTTAGAGTCTTACTAGTGGCTCATCCTGTGAACTGTTTAATATTAGAATTTGTAAATTGTCCATTTACTTTGGTTTGAATATGCACTTGCACTGACCATGACAGAAAACAACACAATTTTTTTAACTACGGAAAAGATATTTTTTAATTTACAAAGTCAAAATAAATAGTTAAATGTACAGCCGGATTCTTTTGCTTTCCAAATTACTTAAACCTGTGCTTTAGAGACAAATTGTTTTTATTAGTTAAGCTACAGTGTAAAAAAATCTCAATTAATCAGTTGAGCTAAATTAGGAAAGACATGTGTAATAGTGTTTGGAGTTTCACCACGTACACTGCTTTCAGATGAGGTACTGTGAACACTAATCACAAATGTGTACAAAATAGAATAATCACATTAAGGAATCAGAATACCATAACTTGGTACTTTCTTGTTTAAATGTACGGTGAATGTCAGACAGAGTAAAATACATTGCAGCTGCTTGATAAATAGTTTTACCTTCCTTAGCAACTATTATACACAGGAATACAAGAATGAACACAAATCAATAGTTCTGTTGTATCCTCTGAATAACCAAGATGGATGAGAACATGGTGACACTCTGTCTAGGCAACCAAAGACATATGTCTTCAGTGAGTAACAGGATACATATCACAATGTTTTGCTCTGTGGGTTTAATCAAGTACATTTCTTTATTGAGCTTGGTAATGTTATACATATTTTTGACAAATTATTTCAACATGCTGTTAGTTTTTCTATCACTATTATTTCATTCAAAACATTGAAGGTATTTATTTTATTATTATCTTGAATTGTTGACTCATTTACTTCTACATGTCCTTGTCTTCCTGCCCATGAATATCAGGATTGAATTATTTCATAGCACATATTCAAAATAAGAAAATATAAATATCTCCAAGAATTTTAGGTTTTAAACAGTAGACATTTTTAGTTTTAATCTTGCAATAATAAAATCAAGTTGTATTCAGCCTCTTAATGTGCTAACCTGTGGTAATTCTGAAGTTTTGAGAGTATAGACACCTGTCAGTTCCAATGTCTTCTGCCCTTTTTGGAGCCCCAAGTGTGAGAATCAGCCAAGCATCTTAACTATTTAGGCATAATCAGTTGCACAGATAAAAGCTGAGGAAACAATTTTCTTTTCTTCAGGGCAGTTTAGGAAGTTGTCTCATACACCAAGATGAAGCTGATTTGTTGCTTTCCCAGAAGGAGAATCAGGAGGTAAGTAGGAAGGTGGGAAGTGGGTTTGCTGCCAAAAATGCCTTTGCTGTAGTCCATAAAAGTTGGCTTGCTCAGTTTAGGCCTTGTGTGGGCCATGGTGTGCTGCACTTCAAGAAAGACATAGATTAAATGAAGAATCTAGAGGGCACTGTGATTTATAAAACATGATTTCTGGGAAAAACAAAAGGAATGGAATTCTTAAGATCTAGGAAACAAGACTGGGGGAGGGGATTAACTTCTCAACCTTGGTTGTGGAGAGCAGTAACAGAACTAATGGATTTAAAGTTTTCATTACAAAAATTTCAATATCAAATTGAGAAAAGAAAATGTATTTGTTGTAGATGTCCAGATTTTCTTAGGAGGAAGTTGAAGCAGGGCTCTGTGAGAAGAAGTCAGACCTGGGCAGGACATGGTTGGTTCCAGCTGCCACAGGGCATGGCTGAGCCCACGGATGAGGTGGTGGCATCTCAGGGAACATATTTAAATCATTAAAACAACCGAGAGGTGGGGAAATAAGTAAATGAAAAGAGACAGTGCTTCAGGCACCAGAGCATGGATTCCCCTGCAGCCTGAGAAAAAGCCTGAAAGGGTTTGTGGAAATCCCACGACTGAGCAGGGGAAAATGGAAGGAGGCAATGACAAGAGAGAAACCACCAGGTAGTGACCATAATGCCCATCCCCTGTTCTCCTCAATGGGGTGGGGTTTGTATAGGAGTGGGAAGTGAAGGAGTGAAGTAAAAGGGTGGAAAAGGGTGAGGAAGTATGTTGTTATAATCTTAATCTTCTTTTTCTCACTACCTATATCTGTTTTAACTGGCAGTAAAATAAATTACTTTTTCTGAAGTCTGTGTTGTCCCCAAGAGTAATTGGCGAGTGATTTCCCTGACTTTCCTCAACCCATGACCTTTCTTATCCAATTTTCTCCCTTCTCCCTGCTGAGTCAGTGAGCAAGTGGGTAGGCATTTTACTGTTATGCAAGGCTGGCCTATCACAAGAAAAGGTAAACAAACTTTGTATAATGCAGGAGTGAAAATGGTAAAAGGGAATGTCCAGGGAGGCTTTGGCAAGGGTTCATCTAAGATCTTTGAAAGAAGGTTAAACCAGTAGCTACCAGAAAAAGCTAGGTAGTGTTAATCTTCTCTCATACCGAGCAAAACAATGCCTCAGAATTTTGTATGTTACTTTGCTGTGATCTGATAGTAATGAACTATTCAGAAAATATATATATATAAGTTACTTCTCAGAATTTTTTTTTGATCAAGGAAAAGATTTTTTTTTTCTTATGGAGCATACTAAAGGTCACTTTAGAAAAGACAGCTAATTAAAAAGAAGCAGCTCCATAAAATGTGACGAAGGTTCACTTGAAATCAGTCACATTGAGGTACTGTGTAGAAGTGTATGGAAACACTATTCTTTTACCTTCATCATCTGATTTCTTTAAATACCAAAAGGCTGCACACCAAATAAACAAAAACCTTAAATCTGTTTCAGCAGATGTCCTGCTACCTTGTAATTTTATCCTTCCTACATAGTTTAGGAAAGTTAAACCAAAAAATGGAAGGATACTGGAATAGTGATAGGAATATAGAATCCACCTGGAGAAAAAGTACCAAAATAAAACCTGGCTTGTTCAATTTGACATGACAGCTGAAAGAGCTTACTAAGCTGATCACTCTTAATAAATAGCATATGTGGTTAAAACAAGTGCAAAAAATGAGTCATTAAAAGTAAAATATAGCTTTAGCCTAGGAAACAGACAACAGTAACTCAAGAGTATTAATTATACATCCATTTGTGCTGAAAAGGAGAAGAAAAGTTTTAACCATTAGAAGAGTGACAATGTCCACATACTTCATTGTAGCCTGCAATAGATCATGTGCCCTGTGCCTACTTAAATTGATTTACTTTGCTTAAATATTTGGAATAATTTGCAGTCAAAACATCAGTAGATTCAAAGCATCTATCTCTATGATACTAATCAGAGATACTGAAAATCATAGCTTTTTTAAAAATATGCAAAATTGGAAATTTTGTATGCATAGTGCATAGAAGCAGAGGAAGTTATGTTTCATAGATTCTGAAGAAAGACACTGTGTCTGTTTTGTTGTCTGCTGAGATGTTATGATCCATTACAAAAGAGAAACTTTGCCCATTAAGAAGATGAAATATACCTACTGCATTTCTTCCAATTATTACTTTGATATAAATATTTATAAAGCTGGACATTTTCCTGCATGAATTAGATGTACATCATCAGATCATAGCTTAGCTGGATAACAGATATTTAGATAAGGGGTTTTTTTTTATAAAGCAAGTATAATTTTAAGCAAAATTTTTAATAATCATTCCTTATTTTGTGTTTTGTTAGCTGTTCATGGTTGAATAACAAATATGTAAAGTACAACAGTAGATAAAAATAATGTAATAACTTTGGATGAAGTAAATCTCAGAAAGAATCTTTTGTTTTAATTGGAAAAATACCAAATCTACATGAGCCCACAAGAAGATTTTAGAAGAACTTTACTGTCTTTCATGTACACATAATTACAAGTTTATTGATAATGGACTGAGTCCAGAAGAACCGTTGTTGCGGTGTGCTGTTGGCCAGGTTTCAGTTTTTTCTCATGGCCAGGCACTGCTGTCTCCCCCCTTCCCCCCGTATCTGATTTCCCCCCCCTTAAAGGGCTCTGTATTTCGCAATCCTATACAAAGCCTTCCAAATCGAAACCCAGCACCCCTACCTCATAGGATATTTGTATCCTCCCTCACCCCCTCGTGTTGGTATATATGTAACTGTAACTGTAATTGCGGCAAACCCTCAGTTCATCAATTAACCACAACACAATCTAAATTTGTTAAATTTGAGTCATACAAATTTATTTGTTTAATCAAGTGATAATCTTTCCAAATTAGTAGCTTTTCAAAGATGGTAGCTGAAATGAAGATGTTCTTCTAAAGTGTCATTCCAACCATGTAGGCAGTCTGTAAAAAGTCATATACAAGTCACTTCTTAGATTTAGAAGGAAAAAAAATCCATTAATGTGGCTATTTTTTCTGACTGACAAGAGGCAGTTGCAAATACCAGAAATGTTTGTGACAGTATTTGCCAATCACACTTCATCTCTGTCCTTTGGAACAGCTCATTTTACAGACCATGATCATGGCTGAAGTGTGTATCACAGAGTAGAGCTAAAGAAATGGTAATAATGCTGAACTACCAGGTGTAGTGGGTTGATGATGGCTGGATGCCAGGCACCTACCAAAGCCACTCCATCCCTCCCCTCTGCAGCTGGCCAGGGGAGAGAAAATATAACCAAGGGTTGTAGAGATAAGGACAGAGAGAGATCACTCAGCAAATACCATCCTGGGCAAAACAGATTTGAATTTAATGATTACAAAATCAGAGCAGGATAATGAGAAGTAAAATAAAACCTTAAAAACACCTTCTCCTGCCCCTCCCTCCTTCCCAGCTCTACCTCCTCCCACCGGCAGTGCAGGGAGACAGGGAATGAGGGATTATGGTCAGTTCATCACAGGTTGTTTCTGCTCCTGCTCAGGGAGAGGAGTCCTTCCCCTGCTCCNTCAGGGAGAGGAGTCCTTCCCCTGCTCCAGTGTGAGGCCCTCCCACAGGAAACAGTTCTCCATGAATTTCTCCAGCATGAGTCCATCCCGTGAGAGACAGTCCTCCCCAAACTGCTGCAATGTGGGTCACTGTTCCATAGGGTGCAGTCCTTAAAGGACAGGCTGCTCCACTGTGGGTTGTCTCTCTCCACAGGTGTCCCACAAGGTCACAGCCTCCTCTCAGGCATCCACCTGCTCCAGCATGGGGCTCCTCCAAGGGCTGTGGATGCATCTCTGCATCCCTGTGGACCTCCATGGGCTTCAGGGGCACAGCTGCTTCACCATGGTCTTCACCATGTGCTGCAAGGAAATCTTAGCTTTGGTGCCTGGAGCACCTCCTGCCCCTCCTTCTCTCCATATCTTGGTGTGTGCAGAGCTGTTCTTCTCACATGTTCTCACTCTGCTCTTCTCTGGCTGCAATTACAACTGCACAATACCTTTTTTCCCCCCCCCTTATTAAAGATGTTATTACAGAGGCACTACCATCATTTCTAATCGACCAGCCTTGGCCAATGGCCTGTCCATTTTGGGAGCTGACAGAGATTGTCTCTGCTGGACATGGGGGAAGCTTCTGCCAGCTTCTTACAGCAGCCACACCTGTAGCCCCTCCCTACCAAAGCTTGGCCATGCAAACCCAATACACCAGTATAGGTGAATCTATTACATGGGTGTTACCAGATTATGGTAAGAGTGCTACCTCTGAATTGCCCCTTTTCCATGATAAGCTGCCCTGTGCATGCTGTCTCCGTGCATGTTTACCACACGTCTCCAAACATCCATGTCTGCATAAAATACAGATTCTTTGTTCAGATTAGAAACTTAATTCAGTTAGGCTTTGCCACAGTATAAGAAAGATATTAAGCTATTAGAGAACATCCAAAGGAGGGCATCAATAATGGGGAAGGGCCACAAGGGGAAGCTGTGTGAGGAGCTTGGTCTGTTGGTCACTTGGTCTGTTCAGCCTGGAGGAGAGGAGACTGAGGGGAGACCTCACTGCAGTACAACTTCCTCGTGAAGGGAAGAGGAGGGGCAGACACTGATCTCTTCTCTCGGGTGACCAGTGACAGGACCTGAGGGAATGGCCTGAAGGTTTGTCAGGGAAGGTTAAGTTTGGATATCAGGAAAAGGTTTTTCATTCAGTGGTTGGACAGTGGAACAGGCTCTCCAGAGAAGTTGTTACATTACCAAGCCTGACAGAGTTCAAGAAGCATTTGGATAATACTTTAAGGCATATGTGGTCCTTGTGGTGTCCTGTGTAGGACTTGGACTTGATGATCCTTTTGGGTCATTTCCAATTTAGGATATTATGAGTCTCTGATTAAGTCTACTTCTGAGGAAGTAGTAAATATGGAATCGTAACCACAAAGTATCAAAAACTTGTGCTGTAGTCCTCTCTTAAAGCTATGGTTAAAAAAAAGTTGTACAGCTGAGAAATACGGTGTTACTTTATTCAAACTCCTATGATCTACAGTTGTGCAGGAGAACTGAAAGACTGAACAGATGATGAAAACGTACTTAGAACAACAGCACAAGTACAAAAGACTGTTTCAGAAAAATCTCCTGTGCATGTCCTATTGGAATCATGCTCCTCCAAAAATATATATACCATCAATGTGCCACACCAGTTTTGTATCCATATCAAATTCTTGGTCATGGAATGGAAAAATTGGAGAAAATAACAATTGCAGGTCATTGAGAGTAACTGCTAAATAGAGTTCTCTCTGTATCAGAAGTCACTCTGTTTGAAATAGTAAGACAATCTAAGATAATTTACCTCAAAATTACTGCTTTGAGGTAAATTATCTTAGATTGTCTTACAAGTAAGCAGACATTTCTGTTGTGTTACATGGACTATGCACTGCAGGGTGTGAATACAAGGTCAATCAGAATCACTGCTGAAGACAGAGATATCTTGGTGGTTTGTTCTGTGCAAAGCAATCATATGTTTTGACTTACGCATGAAAAAGTGCAGGCATAAACTGTGCATTCATGACATTCATGAAACAACATGCTTTCTTGTCATCAAGGTAGATCTAATAGTGGCTAGTTTGTCTGCCTTTTCAGCATGTAACATTGCTATTTCTATTATAACCAAGAGAAAGCTGAAGGTTAGGAACTGATGAGAAGGGAGCACTGCTATTACTGTGTGTTTTCTATTAGTCATGGAAGATTTCATGAGCTCTTTCAGAAAACTGCAGGAGTACACTCATCACCTACATGTCCCTGAAAGTCAGATTATCAGTGAACTCTCTGGGCCAATGGCATGCAACTGACTTCAGCAAATTTCTGCCACATAAAGTCTTCCTGTTTCAACAAGGAATATGGGGATGATCTCTACAATGTGGACTGTTACAGAATTGCATCTTATGTCATGAACATTCAGTAGGTGACTGGATCAACAGCATCTACAGGATCTCATTTAAAGGTGCATCTCTAAAATAATCCAGATGCATTACTTCTTCTTACTTAGTTGTCCATTTGCAAGGAGATCTTAGAGCCCTACATAGCTTTTAATCAAGGAAAGATAATGAGCTCTTTGTTAATGGTACACAAACACAGTAAATATATATTTTGATTCCTAATAAGATCTCTTATCAAAAGATATGCAAAACTTGAGTGCTGTAACACAAAAACAGGAGGCCTTATCATTAAGGACATAATTAATATTACAATGTTACTAGTATAATTGAACAAAGGTCCTAATTTCTAAACAAAATCTGCATAAATTCTTTTTAAAAAGCATAATTAGAATTTGTTACCTCATGTGGTAGCACAATTAAATATCAAACTCTTGATTCACTGATTACCCATCTGAAAAAAAGGGTCCTACAGGGGAAAATACCGAGCAGCATTGTCTCAACAGAAAAGGGGAAGATCCCTAATGCATGTCTCTCTGTAGG
This sequence comes from Pomatostomus ruficeps, assembly GCA_013400735.1. Lineage (NCBI taxonomy): Eukaryota > Metazoa > Chordata > Aves > Passeriformes > Timaliidae > Pomatostomus > Pomatostomus ruficeps. Next base: position 21,515 of record VYZT01037076.1, read on the forward strand.
CCACTTGAAAATTAAAGATTGATTAATGAATTTTAAGATCAAAAGGTATCGGTATGACCACTTTGCTTTTAGTGAGGTTTACGTGCTTGTATTTGTGTATTACATATTTCTACTCAAGAGATTTTCAAAGGTAATAGCCTTCTATCTATTTATTATTTACAGAATTACAATTTTAGCTTATGATAACATAGTGTTTCACTGTGCAAGAGGTAGTGGAATGAGATGGGGGGGGGAACAAATTACTTAGTTAGAAACGGCTAGTGCTGTACTTTGCCGTTTACTTCCCATTTAGTGTGAGAGGTCAAGACATCTCTGTGAACCTCAGCAAAGGAATATAAATTTACATTGTAATCTCTCCTAATGTAGAAAATACTACAGGCCCTTAAGTATGCACCAAAACCTTTCCTGGAAACATCAAGTTAACAGAAGAATATGGGTGGGAATTAGGGTTTTCCATGTCAGAAAGGGAGGGAATAAAACGAGTTGAAGCATCATGAGAAATCTGTAGCGGTTGAGCTAAAATTTGGTTGTTGTTGAATTGACATCTAATGACAAAATTCATGAAGTATTATTGGTGGTTAATAAGACAGGTTTAGTTGTAGGAAAAATAGATGGTGCAGTCACATAGAAAGAAAATGGTGTTAAAGTAAAGAGAAATTTTATCTCCCAAGTTTTAGCTTCTTGAAAAGCTTCAAAGCATTCAGATACAGCCATCAAAATCTTATTATGTAGAAAAATTGGATCTTCTGATTTTGAAATTCAGTTATGATATTTATAAAGGTTTAGAAGCTATTAATTAAAGGTCACTTTCTGTGGTAAGTAGGTTTGTTGGATTCACAAGAAAAATACTGGAAATAAGTATCTCTCTGGAAATGTAAAATGAAATTTCTTTGTAAAATTCAAGTACATGTTTATTAGATTCCAAAATATTGTATCATTCGGTAAAATAATTTACATATTACACGTCAAAATTCAGCAGTACTTGCAACTTAATGGGTATTTTCTAATAAATGACTGTTTCATTTGTGTAGTGCAAGAGTGAGTTTCTGTGACATCTTGTCATTAAACATTTAAACAAATGTTTAAATATATCCATTGCATCTCAAATTTACAACTGAAAATCATGGTAAGATGTTTTAAAGGGCAGTGATGAAAGTGGGTATTTGTAACACATTTCCAGTTTTGTTGCAAATAAATCAATAACTGTAAAAAGAAGCTTTAGTTATCTCTTCAGAAGACCTACCTTTCCCATTGAAAAGAACATGTGTTTCTCAGTTTTTTAATATCCCCAAACTGTAGACATATGGATGTATTCTTGGAAGCCTCAAAGAACATTCTAAGGTAGACTTCCATTAAGAGGTTTCTGCTTAGGTCTCAGCAGCTAAAGTGGAATGAGTGGAAGTCCTATTGCTCCCATAATTTGTCTTTTTCATGGCAAAATGTGTATGTTAATTTGGAAATTCTCCAATAGGCCACATTTGTGGTCTTTTTCTTCTTATCTCTTATTTGAATCAATTCCTTAATAACTTTAGGGTTTTCTATTTGATTTTTTTCCCTAGCCTATTTTTCTTAGTATACATTTTTTCTTTTTTTTTTTTTGGTAATTAAATTGAAAAATCAATAGATGGAAAATGTGATTTCTGGTTAGTATAGCTGCTAACACATAATTTATTTTAAGGTCTTCAGATGTGTGTGATATGACTTACCTTCACTACTTCACAGTTTAAAGACCCCAGTCAAACCTAATAATACTCAAGGTTAATCTTTCTGAATAAAATCCAAGAAAAGGAATTTAAATGGCATTTAAATGAAAGGGCCCCCCCGCCCTTAAATACAGAATCCTTGCTGCTTTGATTTAATATGCATTTCAGGTTTTGAATATAAAGTTTGAATTGAATGACAACTGTGAGTTCTGCTTCTGCACAGCTCAGCACCTAAATCCACTTACGATTCAGAAAAGAGCTCTGCTCTGCTTAGTAGGTTTTCTCAGACACTACTTAACACAAGTCACAGGATCAGACTCTGAACACCATGGCAACATCCCAGTTTTTTAAAATTTAATAATTTAGAAGTAAACACACATCTAAAGGAGACTCAACCTTATAAAAACATTCAACCTCTGCCTGCTACTTCTTAGTTATGTACCTTGAAAGAATCTATACTCGATTTTCTTGCAAAGAAAACTGTTCACTACTGCTGAAATTTGGCTGAAGTGTAGCAAGGAATTCAAGATAGAGAGAAAGTGAAAGGAAGAGTGGCTAGTCTGTTCACACAAGTCATGCCTGGGAGATAAGACCCGAGGTCACATCTTTTCCTAAGAAGCTTTTCAGTTAAATATAGACTCAGTATTGGAAACAGAGACCAGTGGTTTCCCAGGCAGTATGTCCATTACACTATTAACTGGTGCTCTCATTTTGGTTCTCACACTAGCCACTGAGGAAAAAATTTACTGTATTGACATTATTTGGTTTTTTCTGTGATTTACATAAGACACCAACACTCTTATTCCATGTTCCTGTTTTCCATATTCCATGCATGAGGTCAAAGACAGCCAGAAAAACGCTGTAAGCAATGTGATTTTTCACATTGCAATGTCTAACAGACAGGGATCCACATTCACAATACAATTTGAATACTGAGCTGGGAAACGTAGTCATTTTTCCAGGTGAGAAACCATCAAGCAGCTCTCTGGCAACAAAATTGTCCTCAAACTTAATGTTAAAATTTTGTTTTTACATTTTCACCTCAGAAGAGCTCCAGAGTGGGAGTTTAAGAGATTAGGCAAGGAATACAGGCTGCTAATTGCCTTCAAGCCCTATGGTTTGCATTACTGATTCCACAGTTCTGACAGAGTTGCCTTTCATAGAATTAACAATCAACAAATAGTGTGGTTATTGGAACGATATATATATATATATATGATCTATGGGAAAAAATATAGAAAATAGGAATTGTAGACTCATGTTCAAACAGTTCTAGAACTAAACTAAGCAATTTTCTTAGTATAGGTAACCATTTCAGTGGCTGGATTATTGTACCAACCCCTCAGCATCACAGAACAAAATTTCATTAAATTCTTTAGAAGCACCAAGACCCAGAGTTTATGAATGTCAGTTGGTCTTAGAAGGCAGATAAGGAGAAAAATGTACGTCCTTGGCATACACGGAATGGAGTTTTAAATATCTGAACAAATTTCATTAAAAATTCAGACATTAAGGACATTCAAATATTATGTTGGATTTAACCCCAGGTGCGTAAGTGGTGGCTACGTCCTAAAGGAGATTCAGCTTTATTGACTGCATTATGAGTGTCAGATTCTACAGAAGATAAAACAAATTCTTTCTAACTTAAAGGTTCCAGCCTTGTAGAAGATATAAATGAATGCATAATTATTAAATATTTACTTGGCTGGGGTCCTTCTACATTTATAGTGTTTAGATACCATTCTGTATATGAAAGAGTGGCATTCATGATGCAGTGAATGTGCTGATGGGAAAAATAATTTCAAATCAGAAACTTGTTGGCTATGCTGTCAGTTAAACTGTCAATGCATATTGTTAAATATAACATTATAACTTTTATTTTCTATAATAACTGCTAATATTATTTCATACTTGCCAACGGAAGACACTAAAATAGCTCATAATATCCGCCAAGGTAAAATACCAAATGGTAGAAAACCTATCTTGTGTAGAGTTATTCTGGCCAGTGCTTATTTCCTAATTAGCTTATTCACTTGGTCTTCTGCTTTATTTAATCCTGGCTCCTCATCTCTACAGTGTAATTGTACACAAAATGAATCCATTTCAGCTGCTTTACTTATGCTCCTTGGAAAAGCTTGAAATCTCTGCGTAAATGGTCTTACACTGAATACATCACCTTGCTAGTATTTGTATGCTTGAAAGAATAATCTTTCAAACATACCTAATTTATGCTAAAGAAATGCAAGTGAAGTTTTCTTGTAATCAGTAACACTCATAAACTGAAGGGATGTTTTCATAATTTTACTACCTAGAAAATGTATAGGATGTACCTAAGTACTAATGGCTTAATTTTTACATTAAATTTACATTTACAGAACATTATATTCTCATGAAGTCAAATGAATGCCTTCTAGTTTTTCAAAGATATTATTCTTAAAAGTAATCGTTTGATACAAAAGTGTGACCGCTGATATGTTACCATGGTTTTGACTGTTACAAATCAATATGAATATACTACAATTCAAGTAGGAGTATATATAGTAGTCATTTTATACTCTCAGTTGGGTCATGAAATCAAGATTAATCTGTTCCTTGCAAGAATAATTTCACACAGTGAACTAGCTGCTTTTAATTCGTTTATGAATCAAAGACTGACCATCTTCTCCCAAGCTTTTGGCATAGTGCAGGAAACCTCATCACATTAAACTTTTGACATTAGTTGTGAACAGAACAGAAAAGGAAAGAAGTTCTATAATTTCAATAAGAAATAAAAAGAATAAATCTTACTTTTACTACTAAACAGTGCATATAAAGAATTTTGGATTTTGAAAGCTTTGCTTAAAATAAATGAGACTTGACTGAATTGAATTTTTACAGTGCTATTCAGTGACAGAAGTCCAAAATGAAAATATGTGGGGTTCTGGGGGTTATTTTTAGATAAATACGTTAATAGATATATCAGATATCTTAGGTTTTGCATCAATCAATTGACATACAAGAGAGGTATTTGTGATACTGCATATTTTTGATGGATCTGTGGCAAGAGGTTGATGTTTTAATCCCTCTAAGATAAATAGCACATTTCAAGTCCACTTCCTGCACTGAAATTTTGACACAACTGCAAACAAATTACAGTTTCAACTCGAGTCAGTGACAAAACTCCCACTGGCAGGGTTTCATCCTTCACACTTAACCGTCTGGGCTATTCTTACTTGCATGAAGTGGTAACAGCAAAGAAGTGGAAGCCTATTTTCAGCAACATTTTCTCAATATTCTAATTTGCTGTTTTCTCAATTCTAGTAAATATGTGAGAAATATAAAGAGGAGTCCAACATAAAATTGTATGTCCCATCCCAGTCTAGTTGGAACTTCAACATATTCAACATATTCCTGCTAGTCACTTGAATGATGGATTACTTCACAACACCTTTTGATTCACTGTGGAAGAATGACTGGTAATGATGCAGAACCTAGAAGAGATGTAACAGGCTGGTGACATCAATTTGCAGTATCTGGGCTGCAAAAGCAGGCTTATTCTCCCTCTAGATCAAGGTGATGATGAAAATTGCACAAACATGGAGATAGCTGTGGAAAATAGCAAATAGAAAAAATGAAAGACGCATCATGTTCAACAGACTTTTTTCTCATGATAAGGGAAAGACAAAGGGTAGAAGGGTTGGCCTGGCCAATCTGAAGGCCAGCTGAAGGAAAAAAAGAGACATATTAATAAATATAAACAATCAAACAAATAAAACGTCTGCTTTAGCTATAAATAGCTCTATGTGTAATTACACTCTTTGCAGGCTACAGGATGCTGTTTGTGAGCCACTGCTATTACAATATTAGTGACGAAAAGATCGGAAAAGTTTCAATATGAAAGACAGCTGCTGCCCTAAAGAGGTTCAGCCCTTTGGACGTCAGTGAATAAAGAGCAGCCATCTACAAATAAACAACCTAGTAAACAAGGCAGCACACTTATGTAAGAATTGTAGAAAAACCACCAAAGCAGTAGAGTAGGGATGGAAATATCAAAAGCTTTACTCAATAAAGAAAGAACTGAAAATTATTATTTTATGGATAACTTTACACTGACAATTTGGGTTGTGCCTTTTATTTCTCAAATGCCCTGATCTTCTGTCAGGGTTTGGGATACTTTTTTTTTTTTGTTTGTCTCTCTGTCTTGAAATTTTTCCCCATTCTAGTTGCTGAGGGGGATAATGGGCAAGTGATTAGTTGCTGGGAAGCCATAATGGGGGGTGATTAACAAGGGACAAAGAGTTGGCTCTGAGATGGGTGTGTCTGGCTAGCCCTTATCTGGGATTCCCTGATATCTGAGATTTTTTCCCCTCAGAGCGGGGCAGAGATACTGGGCGACTCATATGAGTTAAAAAGAACCAAGCACAGCTGGAGGGTACCCTTCTTCGCTCCTGGACACCAAGAGGAGAGGGAGAGAGACTGCTTGGAGCTCCAGGAAGAATCTTCCTCCACCGTGGACTTCTGTTTTCAGCTGCGTGTTTCTACCAACTCTCCACTGTCCACTCCAGTGTCTCGAGGGAAGGAAACTCGGGATTCCCGAGCCCCTTTCTTCCCCTCTCAGGGGAGTCATCGCACCCTCCCTGCGCACCGGAAGCACCAGTGCCCCTGCCGGCTGTGACTGTGACTGCACCAAAGGGGAATTGCCAACAGAGCGGGAAGAGACTGTCCGTGGGTTTGTCTGTTCTTATCTGTGGTGGTTACCATTGTTGTTGTTTTGTCTGTCCCATTATATATATATAAATATATTAGTAAAGGACTGTTATTCCTCTTTTCTCATACCATTGCCTGAAAGCCCCTTGATTTCACAATTTTGCCAATTCGGAAGGAAGGGGGTTACATTCTCCTATTCTAAAGGAGGCTTCTGCCTTCTTTAGCAAATACCTGTCTTTGAAACCAGGACATCTTCTAATCATTTATTCTACAAAATACTATTTTTCACCTATGAATTGCAGAGAACAAATTAGTTTTTCTCCAGAAATATTCTTTGTGGCTGACCTTGACCATCATTAACCAGGAGAGGAAGAAAAGCAAAACTGTTGCTTTAATTTATCACTCTTTAAAAAATATTCTTATTAAATATTGCCTTCTTATTTTCTTATTTTATTTTTTCCCCTGTAAATTCTCTATATTTTGTGGACATTTTCCTTGTACAATGATATTTACAGCAGAATGCAGTGTCCTCTGGATAGTTTTGCCAGAAATGTAATGAGAATTCCTACATATTTTTATCTGGATTTAGATGTTTCTGAATTCATGCTATGTAAGAGAAGACATCCATAAACTTTTTCTCTTCTAAAAATTTTAATCTGTTTGTTGAAAAGTGGGGGAAAAAAGAATGCAAGTCATAAGAATTTTTATTTTTTATATTATTTTTTTACATCTTTGGTCTAAGTAATTCCCTAGGATGGTGACAGTTATTTAAAAATCAAAAGTTATGGAGCTTTAGAGATTTACAACCAAATTTATTACTTTAATATTGCACTCTTTGACTTTATCTGGAAGCAAAATTTTGACGGCTGTAAATGGTTGGTTATGGACGAATAATTAATTTTAACTCTTTTGATAATATTGTGTTATGTTTTGACAACCAAACAGCAAAACCTCAGCATGAACAACTCCTGTTTTTATTGAAATCAACAGACAGAAAGCATAAATTACTGTTTATGTCCTGCTGGTAATACCAATTAGGTAGCATCATACAGAAACTACTGTAATAAGTACAGGGTATTGTAGAAGAGATTCAGAGATTTGAGCAACACACAAAATATACAAGTTTGAATGTACCAAAGACATAAATTTTGTCTTACATGCTTTTCAGGGTTAACAAAATTTATAATGCTCAAAAGTCATTCTATTAAGACTACTTCACATTTTTATTTCTCTGTGCTCAGTAGCAACAGTAGACAGTGTCAAACATGCATTTCAAAAACAGTCATTATGATATTGAACTTGAATACAATGGTAAACTCTGAGATACTCTGGCACAGTGCAGCCAGGAAGTGAAATTTTATCTGGAAGAGCAGCTTAGTATTCGCACATCACACAAATGGCAAAGAGCATCTCAAAGCCCAACTGAACTGTGAAATGAAAGGAAAAGACAGCAAGTATGCTGGAAGGTATTCTCCACTTTTTTACGTGTTTGCTGCCTTTTGTTCTGTAAGGAAAATGAAAGATGGTTCAAATGTCAGCCCATCAGCTCAGTGCCTAGGAAACCTGGCTGTTTTCCTCCTCCACTTTTCATTTGGTGAGTAAATCCTTATCTTTGCACCTACTCAGATGAGACACTGCAGTGAGGATAACTGTTCTAACATGGAGTGTGTTAGCACAGGTGGTAGGTGCTTCCCCTAAATTAATACACTGTGCTGCTCACTGTGTCTGAGTTGTCAAATACTTTAAGTAGATGGGTCTTCGTTCCAAAGAGATGGCCAGTGGTCATCAAAGATAATGACTGCTCTTAGTCACCACTGAAGTCAATGCAATGAATGAACATTTCAGAAAATAAAAGTGTTTAGGAAATTGAAAGTACTTGAAGGTTATTATTACTGAGGAAAACTCTAACATACAATTTTATTTTATTCCCCCATATTACTAGAATCTATGTCTATGCAGGCTGCGTCTTAAATTTGCTGCCATTGTCTTTGGCACATAAATGATTGAGAGAGTTAAAATAGCTTTAAGCTATCTTTACAGTCTACTAGATTGATGATGTAGTCATTGAACCAACTTAATTTACGATCACTATCCACATTTCCATGTCTCTTCTCAAAGACATTTCAGTACTCAAGTCTCTGACTGTGAGAGCATTTTAAAACTCTTCATTTTATTGTTATATTGTAAAGATGGGGTTCTGTCATGTCAAAACTGTACTACATATATAGCTATCAGAAAGCAAGTAACCAAATTCATTCTTACAGAAAAATGTTCACTAAGCACCTGACATTGACTTTAACAATCAATACTAGTAACTTGAGTAGACTCAGCAGTGTCATAGAAACTTGTTGGGCTTTTTTTTCCCCCAAAACCGTGATAATACAAACAAGGTTGAGTTCTAACACTGAGGCTGGTCCTAACATTGTCCCAATCCAGCATTACCAAAACTCTCTGGACAACACTGTAAGATGTTATTTCTTTAAGAAAAAAAATAGCAATTCTATTTTGTTAAAGATTGGCTTCATACTTCACTGTGCTTCTTGAAAAACACAGTACACTTCTGAGTTCAGCTCTTCGAACAACATTCAATGACTCATTTTATGATCTTTTCAGCTGCAAGAATTAGAACTGTAAGGTCCTAAACCTTGGAGTCCAGACTGTACAGAAGAGCAGCACTCACAAGAAAGAGAGGAAATTTAAGGACAACTTCGTGGAACTCCTAAGAACTTAACGGGGAGGAAAAAAATCACTTGGAAAAAAACCTTATATATGGTGACAACAACTTACCTTCATATTCTTAATCAGAATCACTGCCAGAGGCAATATGTCTGAGCAAAATGAACCTAAATGCTGTGAATTTCTTAGACAGAAGATCTATTGTTTAATTTCTAATAAGTCAACCTCTGCTTTTTTTGCTCTGCAATTCAATGTTTTATCACTTCCAGGATTTTGCTGGCAGTAGATATTCTGTTGCTCTGGTCAGGCTACAAATCTTGGGATTCATTCCATACACTTCTTCCTAAGAGTCATCCTACATACATAACGGAATGTGCTGCACATTGACAGGTCTCTTGATGCTAAATTCCACTCAAATCACCTCTGAAGACCCTCTGCTACTTGGTACTTTATATCCAGATTATAACCAAGTAAAATCTGCAGTGACTGGAGGTAGCAATCCACAGAACCCACACAGAGGTTATGACCTATCACTGCTGCAGTCTTCAGGTGAGTTTCATGTTCTGGGTGTTTGGTTTCTTTTACACAGTGAGTTCTCCAGGCCAGGATGCTTATGGTCACCAGGAGTAAATCAAAAGGAGAACAGCTATCCTGTGACTGGAAATCAGCATCTGTGTTCTGTTAAAAAACAGATTTACCTGTACCCAGGCAAGTTACAAGTACCAGCTGTGCCTCTGTTCTTTGACTTTTATATAAAGCCAGTAATAATCTTTCCCCTCTCATCTTTCCCCTTTACTTGCACTTCTAGGGACAAGAACTGCTTCTTCCGTATTTCTCAAAATCACTTGTCAGAATTGTGTTGATGTTATGTTTGGAACCTCTGCAATGCTTTATTTCATAAATAAACAACAAAAATTTCTGCAACAGTTCTCTTCTTGGGTAGTCAATTATTCAGTAGTTTTCATCTTCAATTGTAGACTAAAGCCTCTTCCTGTTCTTCACTCTCTTCATTCTTTTTCTCTACTGATTTAATTTTTAACTAGGATTTTAAACTTGGAAAGGCTTGAGAAGCATCAACGGAACTAGTGTGCATTCGAGTGATCAACTAAAGGTTCAGCTTCTTGTCATAGACTGAAGGGAAACAGTATTACAGTAAGGCTGAAAGAGGCATAGGTGTGTCCAATCCAAGAAAATTTTATCCATTGCTTCTTATTGCCTGTAATGAAGGGGTTTAAATAATACTCAAAACTAAGGTAACTGTAAATACTACAATATGAAAGAGAATAGGCATTTAAAACTTTATAAATCAATATTTATTTTGATAAAAATTCAGAAAAACAGCACCATGAAATTAAGGTTCTGAGTTCAGCTCTTTGAACAACATTCAGTGATTCATTTTATGATCTTTTCAGCTTCAAGAATTAGAACTGTAAGGTACTATTCAAGACCTTTGAGTCCAGACAGTACAGAACAATAGAGCTCATATGAAAGAGAAAAAATTCAATAAAAACTTCATGGAACTTCTAAGAACTTAAAAGGGAGGGGAAAAAATCACCAGGATGAAAACCTGATACATGGTGACAGCAACTTACCTTCATATTCTTAATCAGAATTACTTAATTAATTATTCCCAAGCCATTAATGGCCTTTCAAGCATCTAAGATTTCCAGGTAATAGACATAGAAGAGCAATTTCTCTGGGGCTGGCAACTCATTCAGAATTGTTTTTTTCTCCTTGCTAATATTTTCTCTGAGCATTTTTGACCACCCTTCACTGCATTTGCATATGAGTGAAGTGTATGACAATGGAACTACAAGGCAGAGAGCCACAATCATCCCTGCTCTGGTGTGGGCTCAGGAACAATACACAGATCTCCCCTGTGGGGTTTGCTTCTCACCACAATTTAAAAGTTTTGGGATGCCAGCTGCTCTGCCTGCTGGCACCTTTCTGTCCTTTGTTCCAAGGCATCCCTGGGGCTGGACCCACCAAACAGGCAGCAGTGCCATCAAGCTGCTCTCCTGGCTCTTGCCAGAAGCGCTGCTCAGGGGAGGAGAGCCACATCTCCCAACAAGCTAATGAAAAGGTGACACTAGAGAAGCTCTCTGATGTTGAGAATAATAACTTAAAAAAAGGCAGAGAATTTATTTGTGAACAGTCAAGTTCTTTGCAAGGGTGACTCAGTGGTTACCTGCAAATAAATCATGCAGTGCAGTCACTTCTACAGAAGGAGATGAAACCTCTTGTTTCTGTTTGCTTAGTTTGACAGACTTGGTAAAAAATGCTCTATATCAGAATGAGGGGCTGCTTAACATATTTCCAAATAAAAAAGAGAAATGTCAAAGACAAATATTTCAACTATTTTTGTTCGTTTTCTTTTCTCACTAAGATGCCAAAACCAAAAAAACATTTATGCATGAGATTAAAATTAAATGTTACACGTGTGATTAAACACCATCCTGAACTAAGACTTGGCTCTTATCTTTTCCAGAAAGAGTTGCCCATACTGATGTTTATAACTGGTGTTTATAACTGTAAGCAAATTCATAGCTTTTTGTGGCTGTTATCATTAGTGTGAAATGTATGAGTCTATCATATTTACTCAGGCTCTATTGTCCTGTTTTTTAAACAAAAAGAAGTGTTCATTCTATTTAGTGACTTGGAGTCTGAGTTTCTTCTTCCATTATACTGATGCAATAGCATGAAATAGTAGAATAATTACGCCTACCTACACTGTAAAAAGTGTGGTGTCAGCGCCAGGCATACACCAGGACTCAAGGTCATTAGACCATGGCCAGCAGAAGTTTGTATTTGTGCCCTGATGGAGTCACCCCTTCACTGCAGCCTGGACAGGTGTGGACTGACAGGATGAGCACAAGGAGGACTGAGACTAGAAGCTGCCATTCAGTAAAGAAACTCTAATTCTGTCCCACCACTGTAAATCCTAGTGAAGAAATTCATGGCTGAGGCAGCGAACATTTCATTGACTAGGTTGCAATTGTGTATTAAACTCCATATTTTATTTAAATTCAACATTATGGCTGTTTAAATAAATCCCCCCATTGTCTTTTTCCCATCTTCACAGGAAAACAGAACTGTAAAATATTATAAGGCACTAGCAAAAGGGATCTTAACAAAGTTTTAAGAGTACAAACTGCTAAAATTAGGTTATATTCCTAAGATGATTTGAACTGTATTTCTGTGTTAATTATTGTTACCTCAAAAAACCATTTACGGGTTATCTATCTTTGAATTAGGCTTTTTCCATTGTTGTTGTTGTTGTTACTATTATTATTATTATTATGTTTATGTTTATGTTTAAAAATCTACAGATTAAAAACAATTATTTTAGTCTGGTCCTGAACATTTTGCTGGAATTCAGCGGGCATATATATGAGGAAAGTGTTTACAGGATCAAACATCTCTTCTGTAAAAAGCTGGCTCTGTTTTTAATGGCATGGAACTAAAATACAATCCTAATTAAGAAAATGTTGCAGAATGTAGAACATAATAATGAGTAATTTTCTTAGTTTTGATTGCAAGAATAGAGTAATTGTAAAATAATTTGCACATTCAGAAAGAAATTCTTCCTTTGTTTATAAAACCATGTGATTTTACTTCTCTTTTTTGTACTGTATTAGTAATATAAGTGTACTTTAATCCTGTTTTAAACCTTTTTGAACAAAATGGCTTTTATAAATATTACCTTTTTTCATCACACATTAATGCCTGTAAATGTTCAATGGTTTCTGAATTCTTAGAGCTAACTTCCCATTTAGTGTTTCCTTTATTATCTGTTCTTAGTTTTTGTTTAGTATTTTCTTATTAGTCATTTGATAGCATATTTATACATTTCTCATCTTACGAAATCAGATTTTGTGCTATATGATGGGTGTCTGTGCCAGAAAAATAGAATATACCAGATTTTATTTCTACTTCTCAGAAAAATAATGTATTATGATCCAGAAAATACTACTGAGAACTGAACTCTTTCCCATACTCTGCAGTCAACAGAACCAACAGGTTTCTCTGCGATTACAGTGTCACAAAAGGAGATTTAATTGGCTGTGCTATGGGGGACTTGATTTCCCCAGACCTTCTAAAAACAGCATTAAAACCAATGTTATTGTAGCAATGAAATGTTGGACCTCTGATGCAATTTCTAGACCACACGACTCTAAAATCTAGCAATACAAACTTTAAAAAAATAGGAGTTTCCTAGAGGCTTTTTGCTGAAGTAGTTTCTGGGCATTCTGGAATAACTATTCAGCAGGTGTGCGCACCCATAAAAGCTAAAGTAAATTAATTGGGAACATGAGGATACATTTCCCACTCTGAGTGCAAACAACTGTAGCTTGGTAATTAATTGTGCATTTTGGGTCTCAGAAAATGACTCTTCTTTTTTTTTCCCTAGACAACATAAGCAACTTTTTCTTCAAAGATACTCTTTCTACCATTGCTTTTGGTTTTATTTCAGTTTTTGTTTTGTGTGTTTATTTGTTTGTCACAGTTCAGCATTGCATCCAGGACTGCATCATTCTAAGCCTAGTGAAAACACCAAATAGATGATCTTGCCACACAGATCAGAAATTAGAAAGTAAGAAATAATGTACAGAGACAGACAGAGAACTAAAATCTGAGGAAAGAAGCTTTAGAACTTTATATAGTAATACTGTATGTAACTATAGTGAAAATCCTTCATGTATTATTCCACAAAGAGAAGTTTAAGGGACTTTTAAAAGAAAGCAGCAAAGTTTTATTGTAGGTATTGTTAGGGAGTTCATTTTAAACACTGGGGAAGAAGGAAGGAAGATATTTTGAAAAAAAATTGTTTGAAAAATGAGGTGGGTGAAAGACTCAGGGACAAGGCTGACATCTTCATGGTGAATGTGAAATGATAGATTGGAGAGGAAAGATCATGGAAGACCCTGAAAATGAAAAAGCCTATTATGTTTTACATTATAAAGCAGAAAGAATGAGTGAAGCAATACACTGTAAGAGGTGATATGGTCAAAATGAAGACTAACAATAGTCTTTACATCACTGTTCTGAACAGATATGAAAAATACCGGGCTTTTGGGAAATCAGAGAGGCTTGGGGTATCTGAAGTTTTTGTTTAGTGATTGAATCTTTCAGAATTGTTCGGCACAATGTATGCCAGGATATCTAAGGAGATTTTTTTAAAAATAATTATCCCTGTATTACAGTCCCAGGAACTCTACTGAGAACAGAAAAGAAGGTAACAGACGTGAGTAAGGGTAAATAGAAAAATCTGTTTTTTCTGTGCTCATCTCTGAGCATTGCTAAGAAACATATCAATTAAAATCTTGGCATGTAGGGAGGTATTTAACATAGAACCAGTTTGGAGAATTATCCACATATAGATGCTAACTCAATACAAGTTGTAACAAATAAAGCTTTGGCCCCAAAGTGTTGTCTGCAGACTTACTTGCAAATCACAATTAAATTCTCAATACTCTTTTCCTGATCCTTGTTTCTTCCTTCTCCCTCTCAACAAAAGAGCCTCAGTATAGCAATGCAGTCTGCTTAGAGCTCCTTCAGCCATCACCTACTGGTGCACCTGGAGTGAAATTCAGCTATGTGTAAAATGTCAGGCAATTTAAGCCACTTCGGGTATTAAGAGAGGAATCTACAGAGTGCTTGGACTTTCACCTACTCTAGATTAAAAGGAAAAAAATAACTTTTCTTTTATTCTGAACAGACTATCAGTTATTTTCCCAAATGCAACAGATGCATTGCTTGCGTTATTCAAAGGGATATACATAGGGTCTTAAATGCATATAGACAAGATCTTGTCACTCTTTGTCATGGAAATAAAAATATCCTAAAGTTTTAAACAATGATTTCATTGGTGCATGGATTTCAAGCATATAATTACCTATGAGATGACCTCTGCTTGCCTAGTCCTAGTTTTCGTGTCACTACCCCTTCACATTCTGGTGCCTGCATTATCCATAAAAAACATAGTGTAGAGACCAAAGTTAACCCCACTTCTGACAGCTGACACAGCACAATAAGGTAAACACACCACTTTTCTCTGAGCAGAAGTTTAGCACAAGCTGTGGAAAAGTTTGATTGATTTATCTGAGCACTGGTTGTCTTGCAAGAGATCAAATTGGCACTGAAAGCTGCAGCTGAGCAAAGCCGTGTATTCTGGTTTCAGGAAGTCTTCCAACAGCAAAATATTCTTCATGATTTACTGAGGATCAAATTTTGCCAACTCCCAGAGGAAACTTCTGTGAAACTGTATCATTGAGCACCTATTGGCAACAATATAGGCTTTTCCAAGGTTAAAATCTCTACTGTAGATGAACGTCTAATTTGCTTCATAAAAACTTTTTTTTGATAACCTGACAGTGTCTCCTGCTAAGAAGTTTTCCTAGTCAACATAAACCAGGAACACTTGACATCAGACATTACAATGTGCCACAACAGAGCATAAGCCAGTGTATCAACAAGGGTGCTGGGTCCTTTGGAGCTCCAGCTCTTCCAGAGACCACGGATGTTTTGCCCAGACAAGATGCCTTTTATTGAATGGATGTTCATGCAGCTGTAAAGAGTTTCCTGTCTCTGTGCCACATCAGGGTCATAGATTCCCTCTAGTCCTTCCTTAGGACATAGAGCATTTCTATTTATTTCACTTTCCCTTATTCACCACAATCACGGATGATTATATTCTGCATTAAAATATGAAATCGTTTAAAATACAAATTTCCTGGAAGGACAAATCAATAGTATACATCAGTCAATGAGCTGGCATGCACATGAATGAAAGAAGAATTTGATGTACTGGTTATACCTCCTGAGCCAAACTGTTATCACAAGTTTACATGGATTAATTCCACATTGGTGATTAGGTAAATCCTTATTAATCCATGTGTTTGCAATAGCTGATATTTGGGGATTTTCAGATATTTCTATACTTGGTCTTTGAGTTTACCATGTAAGATAAGTATAAAAGGGGGAAAAAATTAAGGTTGATAAAAAACTTATCAATATTAGAAATTCCTGGAACATGGTGACATTTAAAAGGGGTATTAAATATGAAACAATTTAAAAACACATGCTTCATTAACTTTAAGCAGAGTTTGACACTGCCAATTTAGGACAGAGGGTGTGAAATGGAAAGGAATTTCATTCCAACCAAATGAGGAAGGCAAAAGAACCCCTGCCTCTCTCTGCTTACCATTGAAGTGCTTTTTCACCTTCATTCCACTTTCCTTTTCCCCGAGTGATCAGAAAGAGCATGTGTGTGTGTCGTATCATTCTGGTTTCAGTTTTCTTTGCCTGTTCTTTTCCTCTGTCCATTTTGCTGGTCGTCATAGTTACAGTGACCTCAGTCATCCTCATCTTTCAGGGTCTTACAAGGATTTTTTAAGCTTTCCTTTGTAACAGCGCTTTGCAATGCTAGCTTGTCCAATTTCTTAACTGTTACTGCATTTCTTCATCAATTTGTTCCAGCAGTCTTCCCCTTTTCTGTGCTGTGTCCTGATATACTCCTCAGAGCAGGCTGTAAGTGCTCAGTTTTCATCTTCACCCCAGTATCAGTTTCTTTCTGATAAGACTTCCCACCTTTAATCTTTCCCTTCATAACCTTTGAGTATTATTATTCTTTGGCCTTGTCTTTGGCTGACTTTAAAATGATGTTTTATATCTCTTTTAGAACAAGTTAAACTAGACAGTCAGAACTGTAATATCTCAAGCAGCTTTTGCCTGCTTTTCTTTTTTTAATTTCAGTCCCTTCCTCTGACTTCTGGTTATGAAGGAATCTGACCAAGACAGCTTCTGCTGTACTAGACAGGGCCAAGGTCAACCTTAAAACCACAGAAACATGAGATGGCCCTTGGCTTCTCCTCAACACTTAATAGCCTATAGTAGAGGGGCTCCTATCATCTCTCCCAGTCAGGCTACTACTCTTACAACTGCTGCTGAAAAGGGACTAATCAGTGGCAGGGAAGAACAAGCTGGGCACTAAGTGCCCATGAAAACCTCATGATTTTCAAGAAGCTGGTGAAGGGTTCTGCACTTGGATTAGAGCAACTCCAAGTACAACAGAGGCTGGGCAGAGAATGGATCGAGAACAGCCCTGCTGAGAAGGATTTGGGGGGTGTGGATTAATGAGAGGCTGGACATGACCCAGCACTGTGCTTTCCCAGCCCAGAGGGTCGACTCTCTCCTGGGCTGGACCCAAAGCAGCGTGGCCAGCAGGGCAAGTGAGGGGATTCTGCCCCTCTGCTCTGCTCTGGTGAGACCCCACCTGGAGAGCTGCATTCCAGCTCTTGGGGCCTCAGTATAAAGAGAATGTGGGCCCATTGAAGTGAGTCCAGAGGAGGCCACAAAGGTGACGTGAGGCCTGGAGCTCCTCTCCTCCAGAGATAGGCTGAGAAAGCTGAGGTTGCTCAGCTGGGAGAAGAGAAGGCTCCAGGGACATCTTTTAGCCCCTTCCAGTACCTGAAGGGGGCCTATAAGAAACCTGAAATGGACTCTTTAAAAGGGTCTGTAGGAACAGAACAGGCAGAATGCCCTTAAATTGAAAGAGAGTAAGTTTAGAGTAGACAGACAGTGGGGTGGTGAGGCACTGGAGCAGGTTGCCCAGAGAAGCTGTGGATGCCCCATCCCTGCCAGTGTTCAAGGCCAGCTTGGATGGGGCTTTGAGCAACCCAGTCTGGTAGAAGGTGTCCCTGTCTATGGCATGTGGGTTGGAACTTGCAGATCTTTAAAATCCCTTCCAACCCACATCATTCTGTGATTCCATGATTCTATGACTCCATGATTCTATGATTCTATGAATCTATGATTCTATGGTTCTATGAATCTGTGATTCTATGCTTCTATGATTCTATGATTCTATGTTATGTTGGGGATGAGTGGCTCTTCTGTTATTGGATTCAGGGATTATCCCAGGGAGGGAAAGTATGTTCCTTTTGGCACAGAAAATTGAGACTCCTTCTTGGACTAGTTCTGTTTGACAGATTTGACAGAACTTTGAGTAAGGACTGAGATTTCTATGATGATTTTCTTATTAGCATTCAAACAAGTTTTAGAAACAGGTTTTGTCTATATCTTCTGTTAACCTCAATTCAGAAACTGACAACAGACCTGAGGCACTTGAGTTATAGTTACATCAATAATGCTGCAGACAGCTTAAAAAAGAAAATGGGTACTTAACAGTGGTTACTTGGTAACCCTTTAAATCACAATGATGTATATAATGTAACTGTCAATCCTCTAAACTATTATGGAATTGCAAACTACGTGATAAGCAGTCATATGCTTCTTTTCCATAGATAGAAAAGTATCAGATCTGAGCTAGCTTATACACGTAGATATTTTAAATTTTTTTAGGTATTTATTTAGCACCAAACTCTACTTTTTAAAAAAATGTATGCATGATAAATATATATTAAAAATATGTCTGAAACTGAAATACTGATGGTAAATGTACACAAGTGCAGCTTCAATGGATAGTTGCAGCACTCTAGTGGCCGTTCTTTGTAAATGCAACACCAAAAGCTGCAAACTTTAAATAAAAAAAAACACACCCTAGCAACAAATATTGAAGGTCTACAGAGTTCGACATGGAAGTTCTGAAAATGAGCAATAACATACTGTGTGCACCTAATTAAATTTATTCAAGCAAGCCTGTTTTAATTTAACAACATCCGTGCTCTTCATTAGAAATGTAAAGAAAATAATTTGGACTGGAATGTTTTATAGTTTGTGGTCATTCTATCTTTTGATGTACTAGCTCACTAGTTCAAGAAAACTTAATTACTGGGAGCTTTACATAACTCACTTTCATCCCACTGACTGTAGGAGGGCAATAATAGGCACAGTGCATCTGCGTTAGTCAATAGATATGTGATGAGAAGAATATATAATATACAGCTCTGATCAACAGAGTTACTGCAGGTGAATGTGCTACTGCTTATTTGTAAGCAAGATGATACTGTGCTAACATAAAGTAAAACGTGTGTGACAGGAGGAGTCTTAATGACTTCAGAGACCCTTTCCAATTTTAATTTCTAAATCCAGCTATAGATGCAACATTTGTGTTCAAATTTGTTATATATTAAAAAATATACTTGCTTCCTCCCTTTCTTTATTTTTCTCTCTCTCCTACAAACTTTGGACTATATAAAACACACTGCAATCAAGGCTTGGAAAA
This sequence comes from Pomatostomus ruficeps, assembly GCA_013400735.1. NCBI lineage: Eukaryota > Metazoa > Chordata > Aves > Passeriformes > Timaliidae > Pomatostomus > Pomatostomus ruficeps. The sequence goes on from VYZT01037076.1 coordinate 40,766, forward strand.
TGCTAAGAAAAAGGAATGTTAAGAAAAAGGCATGTTCCCTTTGGCAAATGTCATTGTGTCTACAAATGTCAGGCTTTTATTTCAAAACATAATTTTGCCCATTCTAGTTGTGATGATAATTGTCTAAATGTGAATTAACTGGCAAGAAAACTGTCTGCCCCAGAGCTCAGACACCTCCCCAGCCTCTGTGGCTCCTTGGATACGTCAGCTTCTGCTGCTGTTCTTGCAGACCCTCCAGTCAATCATGAAAACTGACAGGTCATTTCCCCTCCTGGGAGTCCCTGAGCATTGTGCACACAGGCAGAGAAGCATTTCCTCCTGGGAGAAGCACACAAACATTGCTGCCTGCCAGGCAAGCACATGCTAGCAAAGAGCTTCTGTCACTATGCTGGCAGCACCCAGGATGAGAGGGAAGAATAGAGAGGGATTTCTTTAATTTTTTTGGCAGTTAGAGGAAAGGCTGATGGTCCTCACTTGCCAGGAAAGCATTGTAGGATCATAGGAACTCAGAGAAGTCTGATTTCTCACATTCTTTATTACATGGATGTTTCACCTGTATTAATTTTCTCACTATCCTTTTTCCAGAGAATGAGAAAAGCTCAGAGAAGACTGTTGGTGCAAGGCCTTCATCACGTTTTGTTGCAAATATTTCTACTTCCAAAAAACTGTCTTTGAGATAATAACAAAGAAAAAGGTTTCCACTATTTAAAATTACATATCAAATGTGAAAGAAGGAACAAATGTAACTTTGGAAAACATAAATTCCTTGTTTGATGGCCTGTCATTTTGTTGAAGAAAATGACAGCACCTACCAAGGAAAAAATCCAGTAAATAGTTTATATTTTATTTACATGTTCGTACTATTTTGTCTTTGAAAATTCCCCGAAGTATAAACTTTCTCTCTAGTGGCAGGAAGTGCAACAGCAGCTGTATCCAAAGCAATACTTTATCCCTGCGTAGGAGGAAGGCACACTTCTGAAATGCACCTTTTCTTTTGGGCTATATCTCGTCTCATACATTTTGGTTCTGTTCACTCAGGGGTAGTAATCTTTTGGGCTGTAATTTCTACAAAATGAAAAGAAGCAATATTTTTCACCTTGTATTGAAATTCAATCCCACAGAATAACCCAATGTAAATACCACAGTATTTCCCTGTATAGGTAATCATGGTCAAAATACCATCTTGTTACTTGGAAGTTTTGCCCCCAAATTACAAAGGTCACTTTTATAAACGGAACCACAGGATAAATTTAAGTTTCCCTTTGTATCCACAAATCTGCCACGTGAGACAAGCCATGGCCTGCTAAGTGTATGATCAGCCCTAAAGCATAGCTCATTTCCCTGGACACTTCTGCAATTTCCATACCCACTTCCACAGGGCTGCAGAAGGTGCCAATGAGTGCAGTGGGGGACAAGCCAAGCTACTGCCTCCACTCGTCTCACCCTGTCCACACCTGGCTCATGCTTGACCACCCTTGGATCATGAAATGGTCAAGGGCACTGAGCAGTGACCCTTCTTTGCAGGGGGAGCTTGGAGACAGCTTAACCCAGGGACCCTCTGATCCTGATACTTATTCTCAGAATAACACCTCAGACTGTTTTATACTGAATCAGAAGAAAACAATATGGTTGTACGATTTTTTTTGAGGCTTTAATCTATAAACGGATCTGATTTTAAGAAAGAAGTACTCTGCTAAAATTCAACCCCCTAACCAGCAGAACTATCACACAATAAACCCACAATACCATTCCACACTAGGGCTCAGACTTAAGGTTTCCTTTGATACTACAAAACCTAAAGACTACAGATTGCTGACCAAGCTTACCTTTAAAAAATCTGGTATATATGAAATAAAATTTGACTTGTGATCCAGTGCTGAAGAATTTGTTGTTGTTGGTTTTCTGTTTTATTTATATAATTTACGTAAGCAAAGTACATATCATGTTAGTTACTACAGTTCCCACTGTAATAAACAAAGGAACATCTTTGTTAATCAAACCGGTTAAGCAACATCCTATGCGTGCAAGAGGATATCCTGCTGAGTAAACAAGTAAGGTAAAATGTCCTAATAAGGAAATTGTTAAAAGAATTGAGTAACAGGCACCAAGAGGAAGACTACTATCTTCATCCCCTCAACCACCAGAATGACCAGGACGACCCCCTAGCAACAAGAGGCACAGCCACGGAAGATACGTGAGGACGCCACAAAGAACCGGAAATAAGGACTATAAAGAAAGGGGGGGCTGAAAAGGAAAGCACGCGCCGTTGGTGGAGCGGAGACTCCCGGCCACCCAGCACTGCGTTTGCTTGATTGCTGCTTGCTAATAAATCTTAAATCAATTATAAATTGGCTCTGGCAAGTTTTTTGCCGCAATTACTTATAACACCCACTTCAGAAATAAAGTTGAGTGCAATGAAACATTTTCCTTGCAGCCTGTTTTCAATGCAGAGATGGAGACTGACATTTGCTGCAGAGCTGACTGAGATGTTCTTTGGACAGCTTCAGAAATTTAGCTACAGTGTTGGCAAGGTCAATGGTTAGTGCTGATGCTGGTCAATGGTCCTCAAAATTCCTAGTTCCTAGGTGATTGAAATGTTAACTAGCTCTCATCAAAAAGGACAAAAAAAAGGCCTGGAACATGATCTACTGCATCTGTCAACCTAACGTCTTGGTCACTTTGAGTTTGGCACCTACATGAAAGTGTTTATTGTTTCATCAAAGATTTCATCAATCATTTTAATGGGGGCATTCAAACAGAAATGAAGATTTTGAGATGCCTATTTAAATGTTCTCTTAGTTGCTAAAGTTGACATGGACATTCCTATATTAAGTATTGGTCTTGGTCATAAAAGTGAAAGAGATATGTAATAGGATATTTTCACATAATAAAGAAGTGATTGATTTCATTATAGAAAATAATACAAGGTAATTTTGTAAAATATTTCTTAATAATGACTTAAAAATTAATGAAAATCAAGCATCAAGAGGGGTTTTTCAAGATACTAGCATCATTTTAGCTGGAATGAATATAATTAAACATAAAGCTGGAAAGCACATATGTCCTATACACTCCTAAGCTCCCTCTACTGAAAAGAACTTTTAGCATTACATTAATTTCATAGTAAAATACTTGTAGCTGTCGTTCTGTGGTGGGAGAATGACAGTGTGAACCTGGGAGCATCTCCTGAAGCCGCTTTGGCAGGTTTTGTCAAAGCCACCACGGCGCCGGCTCTGCTGCACCGCTGACTTCGCCAAGGTGCTGTGGCGCTGGCTCTGCCTGCTGGTCCCGCAGCTTCCACGTCTGCCGTGCCACGGCTTCCTGTTGTGCCGGGCTTCACAGTTGTGAGGCTGCGTCGCTGGTGCCCCACTTTGCGCAGGCGTGGCAGCTGGATACAGCGCTTCTATGCTGGCTGCACCCGGCACAGCTCCGCTCGGTGTGATTCTCCTCGACCCCTTGCCCACGGCTGTCTCTACCAGCTGTGCAGAGCAGCCTTCAAACTGACGAGTTTGCAAGAAGGGTTTTTCAGATTAATATTCCAAGGCAGTTTTAATAATGTTCCTTGAAGGGTACCAGAGCCAAAAGAACAGAGAACAAAAGGGAAGTATGGCTTTTTATGCCAGGGCTGGGCAGAGGCGGAGAAAGCACTCAGAGCCAATAGTGTGAGGGCTTAGAGGCTGGACAAGGGAGCGACAAGGGTGCAGGGACCAATGGAGAGAAACTGAGGGAGTGACTGCGAGAGAAGGACAAATGGGATAGTGAGTAGAACAGAACCTTCTGGAAGTGGGATGTCTCGCAGGGAAAGATAGACAGGTGAACAGGCAGCTGGGAAAGTGAGTCCAACAGGTAACTGGAGTACAGAGAAACACAGGGTGTCTCGGGAGGAGGTCTCTCTCTTTCCCCTAACAGGGGGGCATTGGTTGCAATAGCGCTGATCTCCTCAGTGCCTCCTCCACTGCTCTGGCAGTGGGGATGCACTGACTCCCACAAATACTTCCATGCTGTCTTACAGGACAAAAATATTTGAACATGATTTAATAATTAGCAGTTTTATTTATTTAATTGGATTATTTATCTATAAGTAATTTATTGTCTTTTTACTTTGAATGAAACAGATGTAATTAGACTGCAAGTACGCCTCCTGAGTGTTGGAAATGGTTCACGTATGTACAGTTGTGGATTTGGGGGAGGTGATACATCTTATCAAATATCAACATTTACAGTGAGATCCTCTATATCTGAGCCAGTCACCTTTTCATGCTCAAACGTAATCAGACAAATGAGCACTTTTTCAGGTTTAATTCATCTCATACTAAAGTAGTCATTGAAAACAGATCAAGATGACTGTCACTCTAAAAGTGCTGACTTCTCTCCATATTAAGAGTCAAGGGTGAATGGCTCACACACACATATATAAAGCTTGATGAATAAATCCATCCAGTGTGAAAACGGTAATCTGAATAATGTAGGTGTAATGCTAACCAATAGAGTATGTTATATTAAATACCTTATCAAGTGCACAGCAACAGAAGTAGTTCAGAAATAACAGTACAAGTTAGATTACTTGGAAATTTAAAATAAGAAAAGGTTCACATGTATACTTATGAAAGAATTCAAAAATTACCTTATTTTAGTAATATAAAAAGTTGTGGCTAAATGTCTGTTAGGATTTGGTTTTCATGTAATATTAATTGGGAAGAGTATTAATCAATTGTTAGTACTGTGCAAGCATATAATATTTTCTGCAGTAACATTCAAACCCTGTATTCAGCGATATAGAGAAGGATGAACTGAGCTTAAAAATGTATTTGATTAGCCTGTTTTTAGCTGCATATAGTACCTTGAAAGTCCATAGTCCCAAAGATGATAGATATACAATAGGTTGTTTAAATAATGTATTTTATCCATATAATTAAGAAATTACCAAGGGAGTGATCTTTTAATCTTCCTTGTTGAAGGGTATGCATTACATGGTAAATAAAAAATGCATTTTCCTCAGTAGGACTTTCTTCATGCCAGTCAGCTCAGACACAATGTACACCATAGTCTGTCTCACCACTCTCAAGTTATGAGAGTGGACATGTAGAGAGACAAAACAGTGTCTTTGCTGAACAAGTTTGACAGATTTATCTCCTTGTCACAAGTTTAAAACTCATAGTCTTGATTTATTTGTTTTTCTGCTAAATATCGCTAACTCATTTTGAATATAGAATATCAATATAATACTGTATTTTTCATATATGAATAAAATATTGAAATATCTCCAAAGAACTTTCTTGTCAGGGTGAAGAGGGTGTTTATGAAGGATGAAACATTCCTTACAGCAAGAGTGGAACAAGTGCTCTTAGTCTCTCTGTTACAGAGGACGTAAACTTGCATTCTAAAAAAATACTCTCGCTTTTCAGAGCTCATACTTTCAAGCCTAAATGTAACATATTGTAATGATCTCACTGAAAGCATATGGGTTTTCAACTCCAAGATATATTACTAAGATGTGTATCCCATGTATGTGAAGATAAAAGATTCATTCTTCACAAACACTGTGGCAACATATATCGGGTTGTGATACAAGGATGGAAGCCAAGATTTTTTAAAGTTAGATCCTTAGTGCAGACAGCTTTTAAAAGTTTGCGGCACTGTGAATGCCCACGCTGTGTGTTGCGGTGTGCTCTGGCCAGTTTCGGTCTGTCTCACAGCCAGGCTCTGGCTATGTACCCTCTCCCCCCGGTATCAGTTCTCCACCCCACGCAGGGCTCTGTATTGTGTAATCCTACACAAAGACTGCCAAATTCAAACCCCGCAGTGCTCCCCTATTGGATGTTGTACCTTCCCCCCACCCCCTCGTGTCGGTATTTATGTATCTGTAACACACGGTGCCAGTGCTTCCCCGGCACAACCCCAGTGCTGAATAAACCATCTGGGAAAGCCCCTCTGCCTTGTCTCTCCTTCTTCAGCGTGCCTGTACCATTGGTGGACTGGGTGAACCCCTACAGGAACTTCACCAGCCCACCCGTGCCTTGGAGCAGCCCTGCAGCCCCTGAAACCACGGACGGACGCTCAGTGCCCCTACGGAATGCACCGCAGCAACTGTGTACTGGTAATTCCCCAGGTAATCTCTGCAAAGTAGAGACAGTCAACTGATTTAAGATACTGAGCATTATCCCATTCAAAATTCCCTGAATTATATATATATATTTAAACAGTCTGTATGTGGGTGTCTGTGCAACAAGACCAAAACGTTGGGAGAACCCAGAACCAACTGAGAAACTTGTGCCATTGCAAAGTGCAAACAGGGTTGATACTCAAAAGGTTACAGGATGATGCGGTCTGGGAGGGACCTCAGGAGGTCTCCAGTACAAGCCCTTCTTGAAGCAGGGGCAATCATATGCTGAGGCTGGGTTGCTCAGGGATTTATTCAATTTGGTCTTGGAAACCTCCAAAGATGCAGGTTGCACAACTGCTCTGCTTCTGGGCTGCTCTCCTGGAAATGTTTTGGCTATATCTGTAAGAATGCACACCTTCAGTCAATAGAGGCAGTATCATTTCATCAGGCTTCAGGCTGAGCTTTATCAGAGCATCTGTTTTACAAATTATCTCCAGCTGGTTCTTTCCTGGTCAGCCATTTTATATCTCAAACATACTTTGGAATTTGTGGAAGATAATAATTTTGCAGGTTGTGAATATAAGTTAAATACAGGTCTAGATAGGCTTAGCAAAATTTAGAATCAACACCGTCACAGAGGCATCTGTTTCAGTTTTCAGCTGCAATTAACAAGTTTTATTTCATTGCTACAGTCTTCTCAGCAGCCCATCAGTCTGAAGCAGATTTCTTTAACAGTTTTGGAAAGCAAGAAAATACCATTTGACTTCTGCAAACATCAGAAATTAGGTGGTCAAAATTCTCCTTGGGAAGGTGGCATTTTGACAGCTTTGTACAGGTAGATTTTCTATTTAAATTTAAGAATAGACAAATCTCTTCAGAAATAAAGATACCCTTCATTTATTTTCCTTGAGAACTTGAAGAGTTAAACATACATATTCTCATAATGGATGAAGCACAATTTCACACTACACAAAATGTCAGATTTCAGAACACCCAGATTTAATAAGTGAAATGCCTTCTTATAGCCATTGTTTTTTGAGAATGTGTTAACTTTTCTTGGAATTTGGGGGCTGTAAATGGGAGCTTTCAGAAAAATAGCATTTCTACTTTATTGAAATAGAGTGTTATTAAAATCTCTCACCACTCTGATCAAAAGTAAAAAAGGAAAAAAAAACCCACAAAATCCCAAACTCAGCAGTTTGCTATTTTTCACTAAAAAGCTGAAAGAGAATCTCCTATTTCTAAATGGGGTGTGATATTTTTTAGTTCAAAATCTTCATCTGTGAGATTCTTTTAAACCTATTGATTACAGTAACCTGATCCAAAGTAATAGTGGATATCCTATATAGAATGGAGCAAGTCACAAGAAGAGACTGAAAGAAAATCCTCCTACGACATTCAATAGTGCTGTAATCAGATAATCAATGGAGAACATACTGTCCTGATCATACTAGGGGATTTGAAAATCCATCACTGCTTTCAACGACTTTATTTTAAATCTAGAGGCATTTATCTCTTTTATATTCATCAATATTTAACCCTTACCCCTAGGAACCCCTTCAGAGAAAGATACTTTCTCATCAATGATGTTAACCCCAAAAATTATTATCCAGTTGAGGATATTTTGTTGAAAATATATCCGTGAGATCTACTCTTAATATTGCCAAGAAGTTTCACTCAGTTGTCCACAACTAGACAAACTACTCCTCCACTAATCATCAAATTTATTTTTCCTACTTTTAAAATATATTTTTGTAACAAGGACATTTTAAATTAGTGATCAGTGACTTTTATCATTTTATAGTTATATGCACCCATATAACCAAATCTATTACATGGTTTTCGTATTTTAATCTTACAAAATATTTACTTTTTGCTTTTTTTTCACTTTATACTGGGAACATCATCAAAAGACTTTTTTATTACACTTAAAACACAGTATAGTTGCTGTAGTTGTTTTGTGTGGCCAGGTTTTGGCATCAGGAGGGTCACCAGGGTGTCTTCTGTGGGAAGCTGCCAGAAGCTTCCCCCATGTCCAGCAGAGCCAATGCCAGCCAGCTCCAAGGCCACCACTGGCCAAGGATGAGCCCATCAGTGACAGTGTAGAACCTCCGGGATAACATTGTTAAGCAAGAGAAAAAGTTACAGTGCAGAAGCAATTGCAGCCAATGAAGAGAGGGGTGAGACTGTGGGAGGAACAACTCTGCAGGCACCAGTGTGAGGGAAGAAGCAGGGGAACAAGGTGCTCCAGGTGCCAAAGCAGGGATTCGCTTGCAGCCCATGGGGAAGGCCATGGTGAGACAGTGGTGCCCTTGCAGTCCCTGGGGGTCTGCGGAGCAGCCCAAAGGAGGCTGGGACCCTGTGGGAAGCCTGCACTGGAACAGGTTCCTGGCAGGACCTGTGGCCCCATGGAGACAGGAGCCCATGATGGAGCAGGTTTGCTGGCAGGAGTTGTGACCCCATAGGGAACCCATGCTGGATCAGGCTGTTCCTGAAGGACTGCACACCATGGAAAGGGCAATGCTGGAGCAGTTCATTAAGAACTGCAACTCGTGGGAAGGACTCACTTTGGAGAAGTTCATGGATGATTGCCTCCCATGGGAAGGACCTTACTCTGGAGCAGGGGAAGAGTGTGGGAAGTCCTTCTCCTGAGGAGGAAGGAGTGGTAGAGACAATGCATGATGAAATGACCGCAGCTCATCCTCCTGTGCTTCTGCACTGGGAGGTGGTAGAGAATTAGGGACTGCTCTTGAGCTGGGAACAAGGGAGGGGTAGGGGGAAGGTGTTTTTAAGATTCGGTTTTATTTTTCATTATTCTTCTCCCATTGATTATTCATAAATTAAAATAATTTCCCCAAGTGAAGCCTGTTTTGCCCATGACAGTAATTGGTGAGTGATCCCTCCCTGCTCTTATCTCAACCCATGAACCTTTTGTTACATTTTCTCTTTCCTGTCCTGCTGAGGAGGTTAGAACAGCTCTGGGGGGCTCCTGGCACTCAGCCAGCATCAACCCACCACACCTCCTTTTTTTCTCCCAAAATGTCACAAATTATCTACCCTGAAAATAAAATCTATTATCTTTACTGTTGCTCAATTGTTCATTGTTCACTGTCATAAGGTCCATCATACAGAAAATGGATAGTTTTAGAGTATATGATATAAAAGCCACTATGAAAAATAAATTGCACTGAATTACATTAATACATGTGGAGATCCTCACTGCACTGCTACATAAAGAGCAAAGCAATCTGAGCCAGAGACATAAACAACAAAATAAAATTTCTAGGGATATTAAATTTGAAATTTAATTTAGAAGATTAAGTAAATATCCTTATTTTTCTTCTCGAGCCTATATTGCTTAGAGTTTTATTTGCAAGGGGTTGTTAAAAATTCAAATATCCACCCAATTAGACTTTCAAAAACACCTGACTATTAAATTCCTAATTAGTTTCTATGAGATTTTATAAATCCTACTGCAGTTTTGTCTGCATCTTGAAGTGTCTGAATATGTTTAGAAACCGTGGCTGAACTACTATTTGCATTTATCACAGAATAGAAAAGATAAAAGCATTAAGTCTAAGTTTCTAATTAAATGTCAGAATGAGGTATAACCAAGATACCATAAACTCTAGCAGCAAAGAATGCTCCTCTACCTAAACCCGGTTGTGCCAAGTCTGGTTTATTTTCATCTGAGTCACAAATGCTGGCTCTTTGTGTGAATCAGCATGGTCAACCTACAGTACCTGCTGCCATTTATTGCTGGCAATATGCAGTTTTCTGAGTGACCTGTGGGATGCCAAGGTTTTTCTGTGATTCTGACAGAGTCTGTGATTTCTTGCTTCCCCGTAAACAAAAATTTGAAGGCATAACAAAAGACTCCTTTGTTGTAATTCACAGAATAAAATGTGTTACCTGATACCAGCTAATGGATCTGTAGAAATGATGACATACCCATAGAGCGGGGGCACAATATGTAAAAGAAATATTTTATATCATCACTAATGACTCTTTGCTACTGCTATATCAATTTTCTGAGCAGGCAACAGCTAGCTTTATGGCATAGTAGAGGGATGATAAAATGACTAAAATGGTATAAATGTGAATTAAGAGGAAGTATAATTCATTATTTGAAATTGGCTTTATCATAATTAAATATTATATTATCCCTTCTTAAAGAAATTAAGATTTTATGTAAGTTTGCCAAACGTTTTAATGTAGATCCCTGCTTTTCTAAGTGTGAATTGTTTGTGCTGTTTCAGTGCCAATCTGGAAGAGATTATATTTGCTTTCTAGAAAAAATTCAGGATATATTAGCCAGAATTCTCTTCAATGTTAATATTATGAGAAGTGATAAATTATGTCAATAATATCAGAGCTACTCATTTGACAGTGTTTTGCAAGTATTTTTGTAAATCTTGGCAAATCTAAATGTCCATGGCTTTACTAGACTTCACATCTCTCTCATTTGGTAAATAATATATGCACAGATGGCTTAGCTTAAATTTTGTGCATCTTTGTGCATGGACAACACGTTTCCTCAGGATGAAGTCTCTCTTTACACAAAAATTTCAGTAACCACAACAATAATCACAGAATTTAGATTGTAATCTGCAACTTTATCATATCTGTTAGATCTGCAGTAATTCACGTAATTTGAAATTCACTGAACAATTATTATGGTGAAAGTTAGGTTTATCTAAAGAAGAGAGTGGAAAAATCACCAAATGGTTTAAATGAAAATATATTCTGCCTACTACCAATCTGTTTCTCTCCTCTTGAGAATGCCTAGAGGTCTGATGTGTTCTGTTGCCCTGACTTTGCAGTGTTTCAGTGGTTTTCTTTCTGTAACATTTTTCTCTGACTTTCTGTAAACATGGCCATGGTTTCTCTTGGTAACTATCTATGTTTTCCTAAACTGTATCTATGTTTATAATTCCAGTATACTGGGTGGAGAAATATGATTGACAAATACTTTGACCAACTGGACTTGAGAGGTGGTGATTTCTACCTCCAATCCACGGTGATGTGTGAAAACATATAAATAAAAGTCAGAGGGTTCTGCCCTCTCTCTTTTTCTGCCCTCTCCTGCTGCTGTGTCTGTGTGGTTCCTTGTGTGGCTCTCCTTTAGGCCCTCGGCCTAGTGGGCCTGCCTGAGAAGTGCTATAGTGTTCTTTATTACCAAAGGCTTTAGAAGTGATATCTCTGAAAAATGTGGGGCAGCTCTGCTGAAGCTGTGAGCCTGATACTGCAATGATTTGATGTGATCTGTGAGCTGGGTAGTATTAGACTGGCTCCACGCAGTTCTGCCTGCTGGCTGTACTACCCACCAATATCCAAGAATGCCAAAATCACGTAATTGAATGCAGCTGGTAAATAGTTTGTGGGATTTCACTGTGTTTGTCAATTCCATTCTAGGAATGGAATTGATCTGGTCTGAAGATACCATCTACACAAATTGTCTGGTCTATTTTGAATCATAAGATTGAAAAGATCCCATGCCAGCAAATTCCATCTCTCAAACTTATGTCTATTGGACCATGAAATTTGTCTAACATCTTGAGCTCTTTGCAGAGTCTATCTTCTCATATTTAAATCAATCAGATTATTACTGACAAGACAAGCTGCTTCTTCTGAAAAATTGAGAGGGTTTAAGTGGTCTATTGAAATTAAAAGAATGTCCACTTATGAAGTAAATATCACTACTTGCACAACCACTATATACAATATGTGAAATATATAAACATTCTTATCTTCTTTACGTGTTCTTGCAAATTCTTGTTGCTGAGGGTTATTTGTGTGCAGAGTACACATGTGACTGGCTGGATCAGGATCTAATATCAAGCAGTTAATACAGGGAAAAAAACCATAGTTTTCTCTAGTTTGCTATATTGCAGCATAAACTGGAAAAATTTTACAAAAGTCCTGCAAAAGTACAGAGTATTACTTTTGGTATACATATACCTTTCCTTTGTGATATCACAGAGGTATGATTGGAAAATTTTATTATATTTTATTTGGATCATTAAGGACCAAAGACAAAATAATAGCTTTAAGTTTCTTTATATAATATTTTTTTCTAAAATTGCAACCCATATGAAATAAGATAATATGTTTCATTCTTTGAAACCCCCTTCAAAAAATAAAAAAGGGGAAATGAGACACCATAAACTGATATAATTCTAAAGGAATTGTAAATTTTAAATGACGGCAAAAATTTCAAATTCAGAACCTTATTTAGATGTCCTCTGGTGCTTTTTCTCATTCATCTTATATTAATTGAGAAGAAGAGACTACAAGAGGATCCTTCTGAATATGTAAATTATCCCATATTAATAAGCTTCAGCAGATATATATATTTTAGATTTAGCTGTTAGAACTCAGCTCGGCAATAAGACCAAACCAGATCTTAGCAATTTACATTTTTATAGTTCTTGTTAAGGCAATTCAGAATTGACTTTTACTGCCAAGAGAGGGTATAAGACAGCATATAAAAATGTACTGAGTACACTTTGTGTAGACCGTACTTTTAAACATGAGTCTTTCTTAAAAATAATTTTAAAAACATAGAATATAAAATAGCCACAACAGAAAACAAACAAACAAATAAAAAAATCCCCCTCTGCTCAACTGAGGATGAAGTTCAGAAATAGTTGCAATATTGCTGAGATGAAACCCACTGATGAATAAAAGGGGAAAATCAGCAACAGACAACTGACAGAGAAGGAAAACCACAATGGACAAAGGAACAAAATCTGCAGAAAGATTCTTATTTAATATAAGTGTAGGATAATTCTGTTCAAGCAATTCTTAGTGTCAGATTTTCTAGCATAGAGTGGAAGAATGAAAAATATTTATATTCCTAATAAGTGACTTTTTTTTAAATGTGTCCTTACATGGCAAAGGCTTTTAAAGCCCTCTCTTGGAAAGCAAGGTCGGAATATATGTATTAGTTACACAGGTTTCATTATTTTGACAGTTGCATTTCCATCTACTGCAAAGATTTCTGAGATGAAAACTTTAGATTAATATTGCAAATTGTGCAAAAGTGTTCAAGGCCAGGCAGGATGGAGCTTTGAGCAACCTGGTCTGGTGGAAGGTGTCCGTGTCCCTTGCAGGGGGGTTGGAACTAGATGATCTTTAAGGCCCCTTCCAATCCAAACCATTCAGTGATTCTATTATTAAAACTAAATAAATTCTCAGTGCTCCATATTGCTTTGGTAGAGGTAGTGTACAGGGCAGTCCAACAGCTGGCATTCATATACATCCAACAAAGATCTGTGAGTAGTTTATAACAGACATAAAATTTACAAACCAAAGTCTAGCCTTTCCTATCTAATGTGCTTATCCTATAGGAGGATCCTATATCTATCCTATATGATGGTAGACTGTAAATGGCATTTTTAAATTTCAATCTCTTGAAAAATAATATTAGGTCTAAGTAGGACTATAATCTGTGAGCTCCAGGGTATCTTTGGGATAGGACACATTTCCAAAAAGACAAGGCTTGTGTGATTTAGTGGCATGTAAAAAAAAATGTTTTTAAATTTCCCAAAAGAAAAAGGTGTCCAGGTGATATTCTCAAATTATCTTCCTTAAAAAACAACTCAGGTGCCTCCTGCAGAAGAAAGAATGGGAAAGAAAGCTATCTCCAAAACCAATTTATACCATAGCTTAAAGATTATAAATCAAGTTTTATCCTAACATAAGAACATGGAAGTCTCACTGAAGCCCTGTGGATTATAAAGACAGAATTGTAAGAAGACAGACATGGAAACACTTGCTCATCATGATGATACTGATTTTTATGCTTAAAAGGGATTTCTTCCCCTGTCCTTACAGACAGCTAGAAAACCCAGGGTCATACATCCCAGAGATGAAGGTTCTTCAGCCCAGACACTTAATGCATGCTTTTAGTTGTTAGAAAAATTGCAAATTCTAATTCATATTTAACTTGTGGTTATTTAAGCAAAACCCCATATGCCAGGTGTCTGTGTGCATGGGTGCATGCACAGAACAGAGCAGGGGCTTATAACTACAGGATCTTAAGAGGCAAGAACAGAGCAGGTTATTTATTCTTAAAACAATATTAACAAGATGAAAATGCTTGGTTTTTTATACATGAGAAAACATGAAATAAGTAGCCATAAGCTTGCAAAGGCCATGTTAGTATCTCCTATGTGGCCTTCATTCTGCTAAGATTGTCCTGACACATCTCTACCCCTCCAAGCAAGAGAACAGTCAGCAATATTCACACTGAGGGCTACTATGAAAGTGCACAAGAGTTCTGTAACTTGTTTACTGAAAATTATTTTTTTCACAGAAGGTCTATTTTCAACTTCTATTTTTTACTTCACCACAGAAAGGAGAGTTTGAGCACATGGTTGTAGTGATGTCAGTCAAACCACAAGGGAAATCTCAAAGCAGCTGGGATATCAGGATTTTCCAGCATTCTAACTTTCACAATTTCATCCTCTGGCCCAGCTGTCACACACACATCTGTGTGCTTGTGTGACAAACAGACTTCAGCCTATAAACGTTATGTCTGCTATAAATCCAGTACAGGGGGCTTTCTGCAGCAGCACCTATAGCATCAAGGTGCTGCAGTGCCAGGCTTAGTGCTAGCAAGTGCCCTGTCCATGCTTATTAACACTCAGAGAGTTCTATGAAGGAAAAAAGATAAACTCATAGGCTGAACTATCCCAGTTCTGCCCAAGTTTTTTCATAAACCAAGTCTCCTAAATCTCCAATAATTTCCATTGTTCTTTTCTGGCTTTTCTGTGTTATACCCACATTTTTTTTTAAATTTTATGTCCCAAACCAGACAGGTATTTCTGGCTGTGATCAAAAAAAGGGCTTGTGATGTAAATTACAAAAAAATATGAATTAGGATATAATAATATTAGCATTTCTTGAATTGAAATCTACATCTATTACAATAATGTAAATATTTTGTAACATTGTGCTGACATAGCTCAACACAAAGTTTGGGCGTTTTACTGAAGAGTGTGAGCAATTTCACCGCTAGCACATCAAACAGAGATCTGTGCAGTTGCACATAGTGGGCATCAGAAAATGTGTGTGCAGTGATCCAAGCAGTGAATTTTGCAAAACAATGAATAAAAATAAAAGAAGCAGACTCTGCAAATAAGCCTGGAGACCAAGAACCCCCCAGATCCATGGCCTATCACAGCTAAATGTGCAGCATCAGCACCCTGGTGCTGTGCACTTGCAACTCACATGTGATACAGGTGTTAAGGATTAACAGTTTTATACAGGTAGAGATGAATAGCAATAACTCAAAAGAAATAACAGTTTATATGAGTTAATATTACTACTAATAATTAAATAAGTTAAATAAACTGTTAGTATTTTTAATGAAATGTCAGTTTAGTAAAGTTTTGTTTCAAAATTCTTTTAAATTTGTCAGTCTTCTGAACAATGTAGTCAAAGCAATCTCAAATTCCCTGATACATTTTTATATATGTTCATTTGCAACATACCTAAGGCCTTATCAATAACACAAAGAGTTTGTTTCACACATCTTATAGGTTATATATAAATGCTATGAGGATTGCTTCCTTTGCAGCATGAACTGCTTAAGAACCTGTTGGGATCCCTCACGAATGTGCATAATTAGCTATTCCTGTTTAGATGTCCTATCCTGAATTTACTTTCCTGAAATTCCATCAGTTCTTGCAAGATAATTTCAGGTAATTAATTGAAAGATTCCATTTACATGATAATTCTGCAAGAAGTATACGGATCCCTCCTAAATATTTCAGTCTATAATTTTTTGTAAACATTATTTTAAGAAACATTGTAGGAGAAATCCTTAACAAAGGTCAAACTACTTAATTCAGACTAATATGCATAGGGAAGTGTACAACACAAGAAAAAACTTCAGAAGACTGTGTACATTGCTTTCTTGCAAGTTTAGACCAACCATAGATAAAAATTAATATTTTTATTGATTTAACATCCTCGCAGCAGAATACTCTACCTTTCAACACTTTTAGAATACAGCTTCCAGTGTAGCTATAGGTTTATCTGATTCCCAGGAACTCAAAAATTATATCTAATATATTTGCAGGAATGCAATTACTCTAATATCCATGATTATTCTTCTGGATATTTTAAGTGAGATACTGTGAATACACTTTAGGTTCCTATTGCAGGTATGTCCCTCTTGTACAAGCCACCTCAGGACTGTCTGTTATACCACAACCTTACCCAATTAATACGTATTCCTACCATTACAACAGTGAAATAATATATTCCATTTTCTCAGTTAACGCTTTTCAGGGACCGCAAAACTGCCTGGTGTTCTGCGGGACAATTTTTATCCAGTGCCCTGGGTGAGATAGATGCCACAGAGGAGCAGTAATTCTTTGTCTGACTATATACCTAGGTACTGCCTTC
>VYZT01037077.1:0-12814 GCA_013400735.1 Pomatostomus ruficeps
CTGACACGGAGCTGCCTGGTCTGGTGTGGGGTTTGTGCCAGGGATGTTGAAATGCAGTTTCTCTGCCTCCTGCTCTGGGGATTTATCTCGTGTTTATCAGTTACGCAGAACTTTCCTCCTGCTGCTGCAATTTGCTGAGTGCAGCTGGATTCCTGGTACAACTGGCAGGAAAATGGACTTGGTGGTGTGTAAATGTGCACACAGAACCTTTTCAGAGTGGGAAATCTTCATAAACCTTTGTTCTATGAGGGATATTTTTAGTAACTGCCTCAGTCACAGGCCTGGTGCTGGACAGAGCTGTGACGCTGAAGAAGAGGATTCCAGCTCAAAAGCAGTGATGTTCTCTCAGTATCTCCTTGTGACATCATTTTAACACAAAATTAGAATGAATGATAAAGAGAAATCTTAACTGTGATTAAAATTGGAGCCAGATGGGTGCATTTGGCTCGCTCTCATAAATTCTTGCTGCACGGTGACTTAAAATATTGGGCTCTCTGCCTGAGCCCAGGAATGCACCAGATTTTTTCTTTTTAATCTGTGATCGACAATTCTGATTTTTCATAACTCTGAAAATCCAGAAGGAATTCAATTTTATAGTCTCTGAAGTACATCTTTCTCTCAAAGATGATTGCTAAACCAGAGATTTTTAGACTACAGATTTAATTAATCTGCTGATTAACAGACATGCAAATTACGTTCTACTGTGGGGGAATGTTTTGTACTTTCTGACTGAGAGGTGCCATAAATCATCAAAGTGCCAACGTGTCTCTCAGTAAAAAGACAGGATTTATGGCAGCTCCAATAAACTGGGGCTGGAACCACAGAGCCAGGGGCAAAGCAAGGAAAATAAAACTTCTGAAGCCTTTCATGGCTGAGCAGCCTCTTTCATTATTGCCTGGGCTCACACAAACCACTGCTCCGAAATTCCAGCCTTGGAGCTCCCAGAATTGCAGCCAGGATTGGGAATAAGTCTCCTGTGCAGCTCGTGGGTGGGTGGATACCCAGGCAGGTGATGGGCGTTGATAATACCTGCAAAATCTAAGAAGGTGAATTAAAAGTCCATTTTTTCAATGTATTTGTGAAAATTAAGCTTGTTTTTACCAAGTTGCAGTGCATTTTTTGTTTTACTAAACATTATATTCTGTTATTTGTCTGACTCTAAAATGCTTTGATCTAAAGAGTTCTTGTGGCTATGCACATCACACCTCTTCCATTTATGTGTTAGAGGAAAAAAATCACAAATATTTTTTTCCTTTCACTTTATTCCAGCATCCTTGTACACAACAAATTTTTGCTCCTCAGAAAAATATCCAAGCTACAATGTCAAAACAATTTATGGGCTACTTTTCACTGGGAAAGGACTTGGAAGTGAAATAAGCAGTTTACAAAATTACTTGTTCATTTGGCTTGTGTGATTCCTGTCCTAAATTTCAGTTTTTGATGTCTGTTGTGCTGCGGTGTCTGTATTTGTGTATAAATCATTTCAGAGCTTCACACCTTTCCTTTCTTCACAGAGAAACTGCAAAGTTTGGTTATGTTGATCGTCGCTTGTTATGTGCCTTCCTATTTTCTATTTTTTCTTAATTTATAATCTTGTTTCTCTATCTGTTTTATATTACTGATTTTTTTTATTATTATTTTTGAGGGTTTTTTTCTTAATTGATATTGTTCTTCTAAGAATTAGGAGCTGAATCACACATTTGCAGTTAAAGGCGGGCTCAGCTGTGAGGCAGACACTGAAACTGTGCGTTTTTCCATGGGATAATTTGCACACTACATTTCCTGGTGTGCACAAAAGTGCAATATGGGAAAATCTCAGTACTCCCAGTATTACCCCTCCAGTTTTCAGCAGATCTGGGGCTGTTCCTGGTTTGTTTGCAGTCCCTGTGCTGGTGCTCGAGTAGGGAATGCCTCGGGCACCTCAGGATCTCACAGCCACGGGGAATGAAATCCCATTGATTAAAGCCCCAAAGGCTGAATCTTCCTTGCTGTGGCGGTCGCCCCCAAATTGTGCTCCGGGTTTTCTTCCCGAGCCAGCTGCAATTAATGTTCCTTGAACAGAGATCCCCTTGTTTCTTACCAGGCCAGAGGGGTTTCACGTTCCCTGATGGATCTGTGGTGTTGGGTCTGTGTTAACGCTTTCTCCTTTTCCTACGGCATTTTCATCCCCTTAAAAACTGATTTTCTCTTTGTTCCCAACACCTGTTCAATGAGGGAGCAAGTTTTCACAGAGCAGAGATTAAAAATAAATTTGTAACCTGCTTTACAAGGAGTTTCACCAAAGCTGGTGGTGCTTCCCTTGAGGTGGTGAAGAGGAGGCTCTGGGATATTTCACTGATCCCAAACAGCACAGTTCTGATAATGGACATCACACCTGGAATTCCTGGACATTCCTGACCTTACAGCCTCCCATTCCTGGTGCTCAGAACTGACATTGGTTTTCCTTGCCTTGTTTGCAGGAGATCTAAGGCCGGTTTCGATGCCTACCGAGTACAGCTGGATAGGGGAGTCCAAGGAACAGAACGTGTACAAGAGGGGAAGCAGAGGTGAGTATTTTTTTTTTCTCTGCTGTTCTCCAAGATGTTTTCTCTTTGTTACTTAAAGAGCATCACAGGAAAAAAATCTTTTTTTTTTGAGTGTCACAGAGGATATAGAGGAGCCTGTTTAGTGTCCGTGCTTTTGTGTTTCTGTTTCTGTATTAGTAGGAGGAATTCAATTCTAGTATAAAAAAAGACAAACATCAAGGGAAAAAATACTCAGAAAATGCAGATATATGTCAAAAGCAATCAGCTCTGAATCTTCACAGCTCTAGAAAACAGGGAGTGATGTTACAGATGTGAGGTAACATCCTTGGAGAACATTTTGATCAGTAGGAATTAAAACCTGGAACAGGAATCAGCAATTGCATCGTCAGTGTTCAGACCAGCAGTTCTGATCACATGAACTTCCACTGATTCCAGCGGGAATTATGAACTTTGCAAGAACACAAAGTGAGAGCAAAGTTCCTTTTTCCCTTTATTTCCTCTGATAAGAAGAAATCATATAATTCAGAAGAATATTCTTCAAATATACATCCGTATTTATTGTGACACCAATTGTTAAGGATTCTTGAATACTATTTTTTTAAAATCTTTTAGGCACAGCCTGGAAACTGAGAGGAGTTCAACTTGACTCCTAAAAACATGACAAAAAATGAATGATATTCTTGAAAATCCATACAGGATTTTAAACTACCTTTTTCAGTAAACTTCCATTCCAGGAGAAGAGAAATTCCATTTAAGGCACAAGCATTTTCTGATTTATTCCAAGTCTGTTGATGTGTGTTTAGCTCGTATTTCACTGTTGCAGACAGTAACAGACTTGTTGCCTGGCCAGCTCCCATTTTGAAACCGTGCCCAAGCACGCTGCACATCTCCTTAAAACCATTATTCCAGCTTGTCACATTCCTTGAAATTACAATCCTGGCCTCTGGACTGGCCCCAGAGATGCTCCCCGCATGATGCAATCCAGTGACATTTTCTGTCTCCGCTCCCTTTCACCTCCCACGGCACGGGGCGGTGTCCGTAAATCAGGGCTGAGTCCGGGGAGAGCCTCACAATTCCCTGGATATTCGCATGGCTCTTTCCAGTTTCACAGCTCCAGGTGCTGGTCTCTGGCCAGCCAGAATGGTTCTCTGCTTCTTTCCCCTTACTAATGTGACCTTTTGCCTTCTCTCCCCTCCAACCACTGACTCTGAGAACTCACTCCTGCGCTACCTGAGCGACGACAAGATCCTGGTGATCCAGGAGGAGCCCCTGGCGCAGAAGGACAACAAACGGGACACGGGCCGGCGGTCCAGGAAAAAGGGGAAAGGCCCGGGGAACGCCAGCTACCCGCTGAGCCCGGCCGTGCTGACCTCCAGCGTGAGCGTGAGGCTGGAGCCCGGCCAGCAGGACGCCCTCGGCTTCGCCCTGGCGGAGAACAACACCGTCCCGCTCTACCACGTGAGTGCCCCCAACGCCTCCCTGCAGGGAAAACCCCCAGATGTTCTCCTCTTGGGATCTATCCAGGCATAAAGGCAGAGTTTTCCACCTCACCTTTTAATGCTGCATTTTATAGTCCAAGAAAGGTTGGTCAATGACGGTGTCACGACGACTTTCTCCTAAGAGTCCAATTTTCAATGTCTCAGTGTCACAACAACTTTCTCCTTAGAGTCCGTTTTCAATGTCAGTGTCACAAGTTTCTCATAAAAGTCAGATTTTCAATGTCAGTATCACGACTTTCTCCTAAGAGTCAGAATTTCAATGTCGGTATCATGACAACTTTCTCCTAAGAGTCAGATTTTCAAGGTCAGTATCACAACAGTTGACTCATAAGAGTCAGATTTTCAATGTTGGTATCATGACAATTTTCTCTTAAGAGTCAGATTTTCAATGTCAGTGTCACGACAATTTTCTCATAAAAGTCAAATTTTCAATGTCAATATCATGACAACTTTCTCATAAATCAGGACAGAACAGGAAAATACAAGGCAAGAACCATTTGCTGTCAGATGTTTTAATAAAATACTGCTCCTAATTACTCAGTCTCACCGAGTTTAGTTTAATTTGACTGCATTATCTTTGTTCATCAGGATCCTGCACTCAGCCTCTGATAATAATGATTTATTAGACATTAATTTGGAAGCTTTTGTATTTCCACTTTGATTACCGCGTCTTGTAAAAACAGATGAGTTTAATGGAGTTGCTGTGTATTCAAATTTATTTATTTAAATTGTGGATTTAAATCTCTCTGACAGAGATTATCAGTATCACAAAGTCAAAGCAACGGATCTCAAACCCAGAGAGGAAAGCAGCAGGCAATTTATCAGGATGAATGAGGAAATTATTATAAAACCCTGCAACAAACCCCAGCAATATTTCATAACTTGGTGGATGAAGCAGCTGCTTTCAGGCAGTTTTTGGAAGTCTGTTTGATTACCTGTGGACTCACCTGAGTTCTGAAGAGAGGGAAATTGGTCATTTAGGGTAAGATGCAAATTGTACCCTTGATTTCAGGACTGAAGTTGTGTTTTCTTGCAGGGTTCCCATAACCATCATGCAACCAATTGATGTGATAAATTAGCAGTGTGATATTGTATGATAATAAATATTTAAAAATACCCAAATGGCATAAAATGTCAGCTCTAAAGCATCTGAAGGAAAAGCAGGAAACTGGAAAAGAGGAGTTATCCTGGGTAGAGACAACTGCACACGGAGTGGTTGGTTCACCCTAAAAGTCAGCGCAGTCCCTGTTCCCAAACTCTTTAATTACGGAGGAGGGCTCAGGTAAAATGATTATTTATGGACTGACAGAGCCATATTAATACTTTTACCACCATAAATTTTTTGAGCAGCATGAAAAGAGACCTTTGCAGTCCTTCAGGAGGTAATCACAGGAATCAGAATATCCGAGGCACTTTGTCAACTGCCTTATAAATATACAGGAGGAACTGAGTCGACAAATACTCAGAGATGCTGACACGGGTTCCGAGGGTTCTTGCCAGCACAGAACCGTTCACTTTAATGTCTTCCCACTTGGAATCCTGCAAGAATTCTGAAAAGCCAAGCGAAAAAATGGGCGTATTTATCTTGAAAGAGAGCTCCCCAGAACAAAAAATGTTAAATATCAAAGAACATGTCATGGCAGCTTGATAGCAAAAAGGAAAAGTCACAGAGAGTTGTTGTGTTCTTAGATATAAATTGAAGTTTGAAGTAGGTCAGCTCATTTCCGTAATATCTAAAGGTGTTACCAGGATTTTCATAAGCATTTTGATATATAAACTTCTTTTGGATAATGAGATTTTATCCTCTCAAGAACCCATTCTCCAAGACTAAGGTTAATCAAAACAAGATACCTACCCAAATCACATTAAAACATTTTTGCCACATTTTTATTTAAAAAGCTGACAAAACTGGTTTAGCTTTTCCTTCTTATTTTTGCTCTGTGTTTTTCAACGGAAGGCAAAAGTGCAGAACTGTTGGAATCACATTTCCATGCATTCCTCTCCTCCTAACACACGCCCAGCACAGCTCCTGGATACAGATCAAAATTTCAGCTTTGGGAAATGGAGATGATAAATGGGATTTTCATCATCTTTCGTGAAGGGAAGGTGATGATGTTTTGTAATCAAACAAGAATGGCTTGATGGAAGGAGGAATTGAGCGTCACTTGGCCATTGCTTCATTTTCTAAGCACTCACAGAAATTTGTAGCAAAAAAATACCAAAAGGCACTTCCTTAAGAGTAGTTCAAATTGCCAGACGTCAGAAGTTTTGCAAAATTGGTAATTGTATAGATTCACCACTGGATTAATGCTTTGGAAGGAATGTTGATTTGGAACCTAAAATTAAACAATTAGCCTGATTTCATAAGTCGCTGGGAGGCTGCAGAGCTCCTATATGAAATGGATATTTAGGTAATGCAATATTGGCAGCGTGCCCAGGATCTAGAATGATGCATGGAGCCACGTCGCAGTGAAATATTCCTGTCAAGAAACACTGCCCCCTTCCAGGAGATATTTATAACTCTGCTTTAATTGATATGCAATGCCACAGAACCTAGGCAAGAGTCAATTACAATTAGCGAGGCTGTTATAAATAATTATTAATTAATAGAGTCTCTCTTGGAACAGGACTTTCTGTGTTTACTAATGCTTCACTTCTGGAGTGACATCATTTACCAGGTTGAGCCTAAATTTGGGCTTACGAGAATAGAGTTAAATGCTGAATATGCTTTTATTTCCTATTTCCAGAGCTCATTCTGAAGAAAATTAACTTTTCACACAGGACAGTGGACCAGATGTACCTGGGAAATTTTTCATTTTGTATTTCTGACCACAAAACAAAACACAAAATGTCTCAGAAAATCTTCAAGATTTTTTTAAAAAGTTATAGCAAACTGTACATTTCCTGCTGCTCAGTTCCATTTTGCTCTGTGGCAACCAGCTTCCATCTAAAAGGGAATATTGGAGTTCCCATTCCAGATCCAGCCTGGAAACCCACATGGTGTTCAGCTCGGTGGTTTTATTGCCTCAGACTTGCACGAGTTTCTGAAGCTCTGAAATTCAATTTGCTGGTTACCACATTAAATTCTGCAATTGGATAATGATCTCTCATCTGGTTTTACTTGGTGATAAATGTTCTGGGCCTATTATCTACAAAGTAATTGGATATTTTGCTTTGTAGTATCATACATTAAGAAACTGGAGAATAGATTTGAATTCCTATTTTTTTTTTTTGGTGAATTAGAATTCAGTGCGTTGAAAAGACTTAAGTTTTAATGAGTTTCAAGATCAATTCTTGCATTTCAATGTTCCCCTCACAGTAAAACAGAAGTAATGGCTGCTTTAGGGTATTCACTGAGAGTGCCAGACCAGGAGTCACTTTTTATTTTAGAGATAATTTGCAGCTTTGTGGTGTTTTAGGGTTACTCATTGTTACCCAGCACTTGCTTAACTTGCTTTTTATTCCTTCCTTGCTGATCCCAGGGAGTTGGTAGCTCATCCCTTTGGCACAGGGTCTGCGAAACGCTCTCTAGCAGCTCCTGGAGCTGCGCAGGCAGCTTGACAAACGACGGAAAGTTTAGTGGG
Organism: Pomatostomus ruficeps; assembly: GCA_013400735.1. Taxonomy (NCBI): domain Eukaryota; kingdom Metazoa; phylum Chordata; class Aves; order Passeriformes; family Timaliidae; genus Pomatostomus; species Pomatostomus ruficeps. The sequence goes on from VYZT01037077.1 coordinate 7,609, forward strand.
ACACGCTGGGAATTAAAACCTCTGCGAGCCCAGTGTGGATCCGGGGCGGTGTAATGGGTGCATGCTGGGAGGTGCCAGATGTTCCAGATGCTTTTTTGGGCTGTCAGGCAGTCTGAGGGCTGCGGGGATGAGTGCAATAATTAAAACAGTCTGGGAGAATCACTCGCATTCAGCTCCACCGACTGAAGGAGGAGCCTTTTATTGCCAATTTTGCAGGAAAAGCGCTCATGTTTTATTTATTCCTTCCTGCTCTTGCAGAAAGAAACAAAACTGTGCTGTCAGGGATGAGCATTGCTTTCTTCGGAGTTTTATTTCCTTTCTGAATTGCTGAATAAATTCTACCTTTGCTTTTTATTTAAGTAGCTGTAATACGGAAAACCTTCTTCCCCTGCCTTGCAGTTGTGCTGAGAAATCACTCTGAGGATGAGTCTGTGGGTTCTGGCTGCTCAGAGAAGCCAATATAAGTATTTCTGGCTTCTGTGGCTTCCAAATGAGTCAGCCCAGTTGCTCTGATTGTAAAATAATATTATTTTTCATTGGGACTGTGCACGTGAAGGCTTGGGCTGACAAGTGTCTGGCTCATACTTTAAGATGGATCCTTGAGAAGCAATGTCCAATAATGCATTTCTTTGGAGTTCTGTTCAGACCTGATTCTCTAAACCACACTCTGCATTAATCGATAAACAGCTTCAAGGGGGAAAAGGTATTTTAAAACAGGTATTTTACAGTGAAAGGGATAATAAGGAGAATTAAATGTTAAGAAAGGTTCTTTTTAAGAATAATGTCATCAGTCTTTAGGTTTCCATATTTATTCAGTAATCAAGAACTTGGATCCAGGAAAAAAGAGACCAAATCAGTGCTAACCCAGAGCTCTGGCTGTCCCTGATCTCTGTCAGCAGCAGAGACCCTCAGGACAGGGCTGGGGTTTGGTTTGGAGCAGCCCCGTGAGGAGGGAAGGGTTTGGGTTTGCACTGCCCTGGGGTGGCTCCTTCACCCCGAGACAGGAGATCCCTTCCTGCTGCTCCCAAAGTTTGGGCAGCCTGGAATTCCTCCTATTTGTAGTTATGTCAGGACACCCTGCACAAAGCAAACACGAGCTGTCTTTATCCAAACATACGCCGTGTTTTCATAAGTCATTTTGCTCTATTAGAGCCCATTTAAATGATGATATTCCGCAGTCTTCAAACAAACCTCTACAAACGACCAAGGCAAGTCAGCAAGTGAAGCATTCATTAACCTGCTGTGCCTCCCTGGGTGAATTGCCATTTGTAAAACATTCTGGAGCCCTCTGACTCCTCAGAACCACGACACAACCAAGTTGTGCTGCGTTGTGTTATTTTTCCAAATGAATTTATGCCTTGTTTTTAATATTTTGCCGGGCTACCAAAAAAATTGTTTTTATATATATATTCAAACACACATATATATATTTTTATAGATATTTAGCCTAAAGCCAAATTTAGCAGCCATTTGTTAATAAATGTTAGCTACGGCTGGTATTATTGCTGCGATAATTGCAATATTCATCCTCCTCCAGAAGATGCACCCAGCAGAAATCTCTCCCTTAGCGCACAAACACCACGTGCTGCTGCTGCTGGAGGGATCGATGTGCAGGGATCCAGCTGGAACACTCCAGACACTGCTCTGACCCTGCACTCACGGGCTGAGCCTGGCTCCCGGTGCTCCCCTTCCCCAGCAGCAGAACCAGGAGGGGTTTGGAGGACAGGAGCATTTCCGGGCAGAAAGCTCAGGGGAACCTCTTCCCAGGGTGTGGATGTTTTACTGTACTGCACGGACACAAACACACGTAGCCAACTAGGCTGAGGAGTTAAAAAGGAGAGTTAAATGAGAGAGCTAAATGAGAGTCTAAAAAGAGAGGCTAAAGAGAGAGGGCAAAAAGAGAGAGGGCAGAACCCTCTGACCTTTATTTATATGTTTTTAGAAATCACCGTGGATTGGAGGTGGAAATTACCACCTCTCAATCACACTGGTTAAAGCATCAATCCATCNCATTGAAAAACTGCAAAACTTAGGACAACACCAGGGGATGGGGAAAGTGAGGAAGAGCAAAAGGAAAGGTCTGAGTGTTTTCCCTGAGCTCACCCCGTGTGCTGGCCGTGCCCATCATCCCCCAAAATCGCGGATTCCCAGGGGATCCTTCCCCTGGGCCTCAGGGGATTTCCTCACCTGCCCTCCTGTTTTTCTCAGCACGAATGTGAGCACCTGGAGCTGTACACGAATGTAGATTACACGAGATGATTTCCTGTCGCTGTTATCTGTCCCCTCAGCCGGGGTGAGTGAAATGAAAACCTCAGAGGCCGCTTTTATTCTTAGCTCAGCCTGATAATTCTGCAAGCAGACTCGATGGGTGAAGCATCAGCCCTCTGAGGTGCACAGATAAGTAAACACCTCACGACAAGGCCCCTGTTTGATTGTTTTTGAACAAACCTGACATAAAGAAATCTCCAGGATAATGAGTGTGTGAGTTAAAGAAGCAGGAGAAGAAATTATTTTTTTTTACTTTTATTAATAATAATTCAGTATCTGAGTGTAGAAGAATGGAAGAAAAGGACGATAAAGAATCTTTTGAATAAATGATGTCTGTAGATGGAATGAAACTTTTGAATCTGCATCAGTATAAATGACATATCCAGATTGAATAATATATAATAATAATATTAAGGATAATAATAATGTTAATAAATAATAATAAAAAATAATAATGAGTAAATATATTGCATTTGGCCATTGAGATTAGGAATACACATTATGAAATTATTCTAATTCCATTACCAGCGACTCCAGTCTCTTCCTTTAGGAAACAACAAGTAAATAAGGGCTCCTGAACATTTTCAAATCATCTCTGCACCTCAGGATTCTTTTATTCTCAGTGGCTGATGTCATTTCTTTACTTAGGAGAAGAAATTCAGCTTCAAAGGAACGAATTTTTTCTGTTATAAGTTATTTATAGAAGTTTCAGGTAAATGGGACTTTCTAGAGGATTTCCTGGGGGAGAGGAGCCTCAGATCTGCTGCGGGACCACAGAGGCTTTTTTGTCCTTTCATCTGCACTCGTGCGAGGCAGCAGCAGATCCGTGGGAATCCCTGGAGCTCCAGAAGCGAGGAGCTGACTGAAGGAGGCAGATAGGTGCCAGTGACCTGAATTTCACAGAATTTGTGCTTTATAGCCCCTGACAGCTTGACAAGACTTGTGCCTCCCGAGCCTCCCACACGTCTGCGGCTCACGAAAGTGGCCTTGTAGTGAGATGGAGCAAAGTTTGAGTTTGGGAACTAGGAAAAGGCATTTTTATTTTTTTTCAAATGTCTCAAACTGGTGAGAAGCAACGGCTCAAAAAAATTATATATAAAGTTGCAGAAAATGCAGGTAGGAGCCTTCCACGTGTAAGTCGTTGTCAGTATTGTGTCTGCCTGTAATTGCAATTACACAAGGAAATTAATTTTAGCTGGAGGTAGACATTTATAGAAATGCCTGGGTGTGGGTGGTTCCCTGTAGAGTAGCAGAAATCCTTTATGCATTTCAAACTGGCAACAAGATTGTTTTCCTGAGAGAGCTTCTTTGGGGGAAAAATCAGTCAAATAAATGGTGATAAATATGGGAAAAAGGCCTGTAGCAATCCTGAGTGTCAACTCTTAAATACTGGTAATAATCTCTTTGTTAGTGATGAGTTGGTCAGGAGCTGAGGTTTTTCTTACAATAAATTAATTACTGATAAAAACTTCAGAGGTCATGATTATGTTTTTTATGTTTCAAGTACTAATATCAACAATCATCTCTCCCTCTCCATATTTATATAGATATTCCTCTTTGCTCTTTTCTAAATTGCACTGAACTAATAATCAGTTACAATAATCCATGAGTTGTTCAATGGTTAAATCATATTTTTCTTTTTCACATTATTACAGAGGCTTTTTAAAATTTCCCTGCTACAGACTGCGCTTCAGTTAATTAGATTACGTTATTCAATATCTTTGGAAATTAGTGCCTGGTAATGCAGAAAAATTCATGGTGTTGAAAGACTGACCTCTAGAAAAATGTGTTTTATTATCAGAAGCAAAGTTCTCTCTAGTAAGTCTTTTCTCAGCCTAATAAATGCAAGTTCACATCATGCTAATAGTTGCTTTTGAAATAGATCTGATCAAAAGAAATCTGGGAGCCACAATCCAAGGTGTGAAAGAGGCGGGGTTTGTGCATTTTCTTGGAAGGAAATAAATAACTGGGTTGGTTCTGCAGGAGCTGTAAAAATTTGTGATACAGGTGTTGGAAAGAGCAGCCAGAGCAGGGAGAGGGAGATTTATTTCAGCTTTGCCAGGGAGGGCAGCGTGGGATGGGTCCCATTTGGGAGCAAGCGAATAAACCCTGATTTGGGAACACTTTGCTTTTACTTTGGGAGCATTTTTGGGAGAGAAAATTAAGAAATCGAAAGGGAAACACTGACTGAATTAGTAGTCCCATTTTTAGTTGCTAAAATTAGAACCCTTAGAAGTCAGAGGGATAAGAGAAGGAAAGCTCTGAGCCTTCTGGTAGGAATAAATTCTATTTTTGCAACAGTAGCACGGGTAGCGCTGCTGTCAAAGTCCTTTTGCTCGCTTGGGCACACAACATTTTCCTGGGCTGTCCCCAGCAGTTCCAGGGATGCTCAGGCTGGTTCATCCGTGTTCAGCAGCGCATCTTCAGCACCAACACAACCTCTCTCAAGCAGACATTTTGCTTTGCCTGTGTGATGTTAACTCCTCCAGTCTGCTTCGAGAAAATGCATTTTCATTTTTTAAAATTTTCTAGGCTAAATTTCAATGCATTCTGAGGAGAATCGAGGTATTTCTGGCTCTCAGGAAAGCCTGTCAGGGTTTTGTGTCCTCAGGCACTTGTTGGGGAGCTCCTGCCTTTCCTTGGGTTCAGCAAGGACTGAGAGAACTCCCTGCTCTTACTGGGAGGGCACCATTCCTTTATTTTTCACCAGAGAAGGTCCCTTATTTGAGTGGGACCATCTTTGCTGCTCGCGTTTGCTGGGATATTTTAGCTGAAGGACAGTAAAAGCTGAAAACTGGTTCTTCACTGGTTCTTCACTGATTCTGTACTGGTTCTGTACCAGTTCTGTGCTGGTTCTGTACTGGTTCTGCACTGGTTCTGTTGTGGTTCTGTAGTAGTTCTGTGCTGGTTCTGCACTGGTTCTGTACCGGTTCTGTAC
>VYZT01037077.1:13370-39907 GCA_013400735.1 Pomatostomus ruficeps
CTGGTTCTGTATTGGTTTTCTACTGGTTCTGCGCTGGTTCTGCACTGGTTCTGCACTGGTTCTGTATTGGTTTTCTACTGGTTCTGTGCTGGTTCTGCGCTGGTTCTGTGCTGGTTCTGTGCTGGTTCTGTACTGGTTCTATACTGACTGCACTGGTTCTGTACTGATTCTGTGCTGGTTCTGCACTGGTTCTGCGCTGGTTCTGCGCTGGTTCTGCGCTGGTTCTGCGCTGGTTCTGCGCTGGTTCTGCGCTGGGCTCTCCAGTGGCAAGGGAGCTTTCCTGACGAAGGAGGAGGGAAATGTTTTTTCCCTGCACATTCCGGAGCTGCCTCGGTGCGGAGCTGGACCCGGCCAGGGCTCAGCAGCCCCAGCAGAGCTCCCGCGTGCCCCGTTTGGGGTTTGGAGCTGAGCTCTGAGCTCCTCTGCGGTCCAGCGTTATCTGCGATCAAACACCGGCTGCAGGCCTCCAGCGGGGCCATTAAAACACAGACATTGCACTTACTGAAGTTATCAGTTTCCTTTTTGGTTATCCGGAAAGTCAAAGATTTTGCAAGTGCAGATTTCTGCATTTATAAACAAATACAGATTAATTTTACAACCTACTGGGGTTTTGTTGGGTTTTTGTTTTGGGGTTTGTTTTGGGTTTTTTTTGTAATTACAGTTTTTTTGAATTTCAATTCTTAGCTGTGGGAAAAGTTCTCCATCATAAAAACTTGTCCTAAAGTAACACAAACAGTCTGGAGATTTTATTTTTAACCCTGAATCAGTTGCTCCTTACTCCAGGAAGACAGGTTCGTTTCCACACCTCAGAGGAATAATCAGTGTGGTAAATCAAGCTATTTAAAGCTGTGTGAGAACGACATCAAAGAAAGTTTGTCGTCCTGAAATTCTGTATTTTCTACAGTGCAATATTTGTTCTTTGCATTTGAACTCCCTCACAAATATTAACACTTTTGCAAACATTCTAACAATTTTAACTCCCCTCTCAAATAAGAGCTTTGATGACAATTACAAAGCACCTAAATTAGTTTGCAAGTGCAGATGGAAGTTGCTTTAAGCATGATCTTCATTTTAAAAGAAGTCTTAGCTAGAAATTGAAATGAGTGTTCCATTTCCTTTGCTGCAGGTTGCAGAATGACTGTGGTTTGCCTCTGACACTTGTTGCTCTGTGCTGGGGGCACCAAGGAAGTCAGTCTAGTCGTGTTTAATGCTATTTCTTTTTCTTCTACAGAGAGCAGGGGATACAGTCAGTGGAGACACTGAAAGGTAATTACTTCTATTATTCTGTATTTCAATATATACGCAGTGTATTTGTGAATTAAACCTGTTTCTTTTCTTTTAGAAACTTCGTTGCAGTATTTGAGGAATAAATTTTCAGGGTTTGGAGATATCAGCATCAATATCATTTAGTAAAAGTTCATTTGCTAAAGACAAACATAACTATAAATTACAAAGGTTTAAAGTATCTTCAGCTAAAAGTTTATAAAATATTAGTAGAGGGGGGAAATGACACTGTTGTGTTGCCCAAGCTATTTTTTGACTTTTGAAATTCAGCGTTTCAGACTCACTCTGAGGATGAAAAACAAAGTGTGTGTCTAAGATGATTTTTGTAACCAACAGGCAGAATGTTTCAATGAGCATCTGTATCTAATTCAGTCTGTACAACATGAGTGCTTGTATTTGGGGTTTGTATTGGGTAAACACAAAGAATGGGGACTTCAGCTTGGCCTTTAGGTCTGAATTGAACCAATTAATTCTAATTAAGAAAGCAGTGATTTTGTCTTTCATTTCTTTGCCATTTATCTGAGGAGGTATCTTCACATTCACGTTGCACCCCATAGTAACAAGTTTGAAATAACCAATACCTTGGTTTCATCATATATTCCAATTAAATTTAATTGTAATCCATGATAATTATTCTTTTTTGCATTTTTTCATCCTGAGTATGACCTAAACCTATTTAAGAAGCTGAATAATTAATTAGATTTCGAGAGCTTTGACCAATCTAAAGGATTTACAGCTGCTGCTGATGCCCTTCAGTGCTGAAACACCACCGAGACACAGCCAAAATCCTGAGCTACAACACCAGCACCTGCTGGCCACCAAAAAAAAGCCACCTCATGCTTGATTTTTCAACATTTTTACCTCTTTCTATGTGTTTTAAACATCACAAGGCAGCTGTCGTGGGGACAATTTGCTGGTGTTTCCCTGGGTGTGCTGTGCAGGGTTAAAATGATATTTAAATAAACGGAGCAGCCCTGGCACAGAGATTACAGGGAGGCACAGATGAAATTCCTCCTCCTCTTCCAGCAGACAGGTCTGTCCCTCCAGGGCCACCACGGCAGGGGTTCATCACCTCAGCTGAGCGTGGGGTTTGCTTCTGCAGGAGGTTCAAATTATCAATATTTTAATATTAACATTTTGTTCCATGCTGGAGCAGCCGTCCTGTCCGGGGTCACCTGGGGCAAGTGGGTTATTCTCACTCTCTTTTGAAGCAACAACTGCATTTCACCTCTTGCCTTTGCCTCTTACACCTGGGTTTCCAAAACCTACTGGTTTTGATAAATCTGACTGGTTTTGGTAAATCTGTTTCCATTTAGTCTCCCAACTTTCACAGGTTCTCTGGTCCCGTTCTTCTCTCACAGTCGCTTCTCCTTATTTTTGATCTGTCTGTGCCCTCCCTCATGTCCTTCCCGCCTGACTTGCTGCCTCAGAAACAACCCCACGCCCTTCCCAGAAGCAGTCACACGTCTCACCCCTTTTGATTTCCTTCTCCACACCCACCTTTTCATGCAGCCACGAGGCAGAGCTGCAGAGGAGTTTTGTTCTCCCTAGGAATTTCGTTCTTCCCGGAGCAGAGGGTGCCTGATTTTTCTGCGTGGGCTGCACACGCCCAGTTTGGCAGGGACATCGCAACCCAGATGGAAGAGCCCTGGTGGACAGGACAGGGCATCTGCCAGGAGATACTTTCCAGGGACATATGACTTGATGAAATTTTGGCAAACTTTCATAGCAAAAGGCTATTCTTTTACATTCTTTTATAGAAGAATCCTTCTCCCACACATTTTAGATTTCAGGCCCAAAACATTATCATATCATAACTTTTCAGCATGTTGAAAAATATTTTAAGAGGCAGAATTATATCACCTTCCTAACAACCTTTTTAAAACTGATTTAAACAGGTTAAACCAAAATAAAAACAATTTTTCAGATATTTACCCCACAGAGTTAGGCTTTGGGGACCAGGAGACAAATTGTGTGGATAGATTGACATATTTGTGTGAAATACCATTATCTTCAATAACTGAAAGAGGGGAAATTTAGGTTGGATATACAGAAATTCTTCCCTGTGAGGGTGGAGAGGCCCTGGCACAGGGTGCCCAGAGAAGCTGTGACTGCCCCTGGATCCCTGGGGGTGTCCCAGGCCAGGTTGAACAGGTCTTGGAGCAGCCTGGGACAGTGGGAGGTGTCCCTGCCCATGGCAGGGGTGGCACTGGATGGGCTTTAAGGTCCCTTCCCACCCAAACCATTCTGGGATTCTGTGATTTTCACTGCCTGGGACCCATAGAGTTACTGTGGTGTTATTTCATCCTTTGTTTTAAAAAGCCAAGGAGAAGGAAGACATTTCTCGCAGGGAGCAGAACTTCCCAGAGGCTGCAGGGAACACGTGCAGGAAATTCCAGCAGCTTTGTGGGAGCTGCGAGGCTGCAGGATGGCACTGGGAACACGGAGCTTTTAACTCCTCAAATGAGTATGGTGTGGAGCAGCCTGGCAGCTCTGTGCCGGCCTGGAGCAGAGCAGAAAGGACGAATCTCTGAGGCAGAAATGGGGGATCTCTGAGACAGAAATGGGGAATCTCTGAGGCAGAAATGGGGGATCTCTGGGGCAGAAATGGGGGATGTCTGAGGCAGAAATGGGGAATCTCTGAGGCAGAAATGAGGGATCTCTGAGGCAGAAATGGGGGATCTCTGGGGCAGAAATGGGGGATCTCTGGGGCAGAAATGGGGGATCTCTGAGGCAGAAATGAGGGATCTCCGAGGCAGAAATGACGGATCTCTGAGGCGGAAATGAGGGATCTCCGAGGCGGAAATGAGGGATCTCTGGGGCAGAAATGGGGGATCTCTGGGGCAGAAATGGGGGATCTCTGCCCTTCAGCTCTGAGTTCTTCCAAACTCCTGGCACCCGAACACCTCACACCTGGCCCAGCTCAGTGCAAGGGCAGCACTTCCACCATCGCCCCTCGGGGTGGGACACAGCCCAGCTCCTCACACCTGCCCTGCCTCACAGGGGTCTGAGCTCCCCTCACAGCTCCTGGGGAAGCTGTGACCTCGCTCCTGAGCCGCTGTCGGGATTTAGGAGGTCACAGCCTGCGGCTGGAGGGGGAAGCCCTGGGTTAAGGGTGCACAGAGGGTTTGCCAGGCAAGCTCAGCCCCGGCTCCTGCAGCAGCAGCAGCTGATCTGGAAGTCCTGGAGGTGAAGGCCTGGGTGAGGGGTGCACAGAGGGTTGGATGGACGAGCTGAGCCCCTGCTCCTGCAGCAGCAGCAGCAGCTCTGCTCCCTTGTTTGCAGGGGTCTGAACCCTGTGGTGGTTTTTTCCCAGATGAGGGGAAGGAATCAGGTGCCCAGTGGGGAATCACCGCTGCAGCTCTCCCTCAGCAAAGTCCTGACTTGGTGCTCAGCAGGGTTCTCCATGTTCTTTGATCTCCACTTCATTTTAGGAGTTTTTTCCAGTAATGGGAACCTTTGCCACCTGTGGATTCTGGCCTCGGGTGTGTCCTGTATCCGTGATGTCCCTGTGGACACCTGGCTGCAGATCTCTGCTTCGCCCAGCAGCCAGGCCTGCGAGGGGGGAGAGGCAGAATAACTGCATGATCCACACGGGCACAGCGACTTCCTGAAAAAACACTTTCTCTGAATATTTGCTCAGGTTTTGTGTGAAAACACAGCTCAGGTCCTTTCTCATAACACATTTTGTCTTTGTAAATAATGCTTAAAGATGATTTTAACCACAGGCACAGCGGTGTGCTTTGGAAATTACTTTTTTTTAGTTGTGGTTAATGCTGGAGAGACAAGAAGAGATGAACATTTTAAAAATTACTTTCACTCTTGACGTTTTGCTGTCAGTGTTGCATGTAGAGCTGCACCTGTGCTGCAGGAGCTGCAGAGCTTTGCAGGTGCACCTGAGCTGCTCGAAGCATCAACAGCCCAGAGCAGAGAGCTGAGCCACCCCGAGCCAGTGTGGAGCTGAGGAAGGATCTCAAACCTCACCACAAAACACTCAATAATTAATCTGCTGTGAGAATTTACTTGTTGTGACAGGAATATCTTACATAAGTGGTGGAGGTTCTAATAACCTAAATGTAAATCTTAGACCAGGTAAGGTGATTAAAAATGCATTTCTGTGACCAGGTAGATAAACCCAAAATCTAATTGTGTGCATTAGTCCAAGTTCTGAAAAAAAGGATCAAAGGGAGACCTTTTTATCCACAGAAATTTCAATATATGCCCCACAGGTAGGCAGAGCACATCCAAAGTCTCAATAGACATTGCTGAAATCCTTCAGGTTTCTGTCAAATAGCTCAGAAACCCATTTGAGGAAATTGTAGGGTAGAATAAGTATTTTATAATGAGCCTGTAAGTGTAATTTAAATTTCTGCAGTTATTTCCTTAATATTTTGCCTTTTCTAAGCAATATTACGCTAGGAATGTTTCTGCAGACATGCTGAAATAATTGTTTGATTTGTTTCTTGTTTTCTGTTTTTTTAATTGGAATAATCTTTTTCTACATCCTGCAGTTTGTTTCAAAAGCACAATTATACACAAACAAGTATTTAGTAGAAAAGCAAAGGTTTTAATTGATTTGAGAAATATTAGTCCAGGTGCTTATAACCTGTATCACTGCACATCTTCCCCCCTCTTTTCCATTTTGCTCCTCTAACAGCAGCTTTCCTAAAAATAAAGCTGAGGAATAACTCAACCAAATATGTACGGGGTATTTCAACCAGAACGTGCAGCATGCTGGGGTTCCTCTGTGCCTAAATTAATTGGTTCTGCCACTGTCATACAGAAAGTTTACTGGTCCAGAGAGGAGAAAAGATCAGTATTTCCTTCTTCTGTGCTCTGTGCATCTGAATACTTGAGGAATAATTCGATTTGGGGAGGGGCATCTGATGAACATAAAATATCTTAACGAACACAACAAGCCTCCTGCAGACTGTTGGAAACTGTTGCCAAGTGTAAAAATTGCACTTGTTGCACACTGGAACACCTGGTCCTGACCCGATTTCCTGGCCAAGGTTTCCAAAGCCTGGAGCAGGCTGCTCCTATCATCAATTCCTGCCTGCTTCCCTCACTCCACAGCATTTCTGCTGCCGAGAGTCTCCGAGCACTGTAAGGACTCCCATTGCTGTGGTTGCACAGAGGCAGGTAAAACTTGACTCAGGAGTTTTGAGGTACCACCCCAGCTGCATAATTCAGGTTTTATGTTGGCTCAGAGAGAGAGAGGAAGCATCAGAAGTGCTGCTGTCCAGATGGGATGAAAAGGAAGAGCCCCGAAATAGGGGGAAGTGCCCAAAGGCTGGAACAGCATCGATGGCACTGCCAGGGACAGGCAGGAACGGGCATCGATGGCACAATCGGCCCCGCAGCACCTTGGGCATCTCCCCATTCCCTTTCCCAACATCTGCAGCTGAACTTGTTGGGTTTTTGTTGTTTCTTTCAGTCCATGTCACCTACAGACAGCTCAGACTGTCCAAGCCTTGCCTATTAACTTTCATGAATTTAATTTCAATGTGATGCATTCCATCCCTTCACTGCAGGCTGGCAATTTCCTCCGTCTCAGGACGGAGAGGCGTCTCTAACCCACAATGCAGAAGTTGTTTCTGCTGGGAAATTTGATTCCCCTAACGGGGGAAATCTTCAGATGAGTAAATGCCACTTCCTGCCCCGCTGACTTAAGACAATTGTTATTATGTATTATGTTATGTGCCAACAGAATGTGGCAATATGTTAAAAATTACCACAATCCTATTATTCCTTTTTAATTTTCCCCCTCAATCGCCCTCCCATTTCTGAATTCCATTTTTCTTTACATGACATTTACTAGAACATCCACAGTTTAAGGGTTCTCCTTCTCCTTACTTTTGGAGCATGAGGGGAATTGTGTGTTTGAGAATTTCTGTGCCAGATCAGACAGATCTGGCCCTGATTCAGTGTCCATTTCCATCATGGCCAATCCTGATCGCACTGTACGAGGAAAAGCCTCTGGAGCTGCTGCCCTGCTTTGGTCTCCAGCCTTTAGAGAACTCACAAAAATCAAAGATAGGATTTGTGTATTTTAAAGTGTCAAGTTTTGGTATATGTGGCATCCTGTAGCAAAATGTTACAGAACTTTCTGCTGCAGGATGCTGGGGATAAATTTAGAAACGCGCAGAATGTGTGTAAGCACTGCGTAATCAGATTTGGGGCTTTTTGCCTGTGGTTATTTGACATCTTTCTTCTCTCTGTCCTAGATATGCAAGTTCTGCCATTGACCATCCAGGAAGCACATCCATGAGGAAGGTAATGATTTATAAATGAGCTTCAAATAAGCCAAAAACTCCTCAACTGTTCAATTCATTTGTCTGTGTTATGAAAGGGCCAAAACCAAAAATCTAGGGATAATTTCCTAGAAATTGAGAAAATTGGCTGCTGCAACCACAACAGGTCAGTGTGTCTGCAGTACTTTTAGTTAAGTTCAGGAATTTAGGAATTTAGTGAAGTTTGGGAACCTTGGTTCTGAAATATGTGCTGGTTTGGGGAGGAGAATCACACACCACCTGAGACTGGAAGGCACCTCTGGAGGGAGGCTTATCCTGAAGGTAAAGAAAGGTTTTAAAACCCTTAAAATATTTAAATAGTACCAGTGCTGTGATAGGAGATTGAGGATTAAGATTTTCAAATATTTTTGTGGTAGCAACTTCGAGGAATGGCGAATAGCTGTACTTTTTTATTATTTAGCACTTTGCAATTATTTCATGCGAAGGACAAACGACAGAACCTTCATTTGTAGAATGTCAGTTTTGCATTCTTCTTTAGCACGTTTCACACTGATTAGGTTGGACAGGGCTTGGAGCAACCTGGGCTGTGGAAGGTGTTCCTGCCCATGGCAGGGGGTGGAAAGGGATGAGCTTTAAGGTCCCTCCCAACCCAAACCTTTCTGGGGCTCTGATGACTCAATTCTAAATATTTTTCCCTAAAATCCCCTGAGGTTCAAACCAGTGGGGGCACAAGCAACCAGTTTTGGTTTTCATGTGGAATTTCTGTGACAGCACTTCTCCCACCCACTGCTGACACCGAGATCTCCTCAATTTGCCTTCGTGTAGCATCCATTCATTTCTAGCAGGTTTTTTTTCATTTCCCCTGTGCTGGGGTTTGGGTGGGGGTGGCAGGGTGTGCACTCTGACTTGGGCCTTGTGTTGTGGTTTGGAGATAAGACCTGAAAGGCTGACAGCCCCAGTGAGTCCTGCCATCGTCTGTCTGTCTCCCATAGCAACTCTGAGTCACTTGGAGTTGTGAGTTCTGCTTCCTTGCAGTGTTTGCCACCAAGTTAATTATATTATAGTGGTTCTTTTATCTCTCAGAATACGGAGTTTGAATTTTTGCCTTAGCAGTGCTAATTAACTACTGATTCCCAAGGTATTGCAAACCTTTCACTTTCTCCGCTTTCCTTGTTTTGAATACATTCTGTGTGTGCAGAAACAAAACGGTAAGAATAATTAACCTAGCTTTTTAGAAAGAAGATTTTTTTTGTTGTTTTAGAAAGGTATTTTCATCTCTCCTTGATTTGTTGTGCCAGTTTTGTCATTATTTTAAAAAACTTTTCTATTAAATGATGCATACTAGTTTCTGGTGAGTATCTCCTCCAGGTGTTTCATTTGTCTTGCAGTTCTTTAACCACATTTCATTATAGGGTTTTATTCCATCACTACATTTCTCAAGCCCAAATTGGGGGGAATTTTGGTGATGCCTTTGTCAGGAGCACACCTGCTTTGCCCTAATGCATTCCTCTGGAAAGAGGAGCACTGAGCAGATTGTTTCAGGCCCAGCCACCACAGAGCTGCAGTTGACACCACAGGGCTGATCAATATTGCTGCTGTGATTTGCAATCCATCAACAGAACCCCCCAGTGTCGCTGTGCATGTTGGATGCTTTCTCTCTGATTTTGCTGTTTCATTTTCTCTATTTTGCTGCATTTCCTCCAGCTCTGGAGCATTAATCTTTGTCTTCTGCCGTGCTCAGAACAGAGACACATCAGCAGAGATGAAGTTAAAGGGGAATATGAGCTGTGTTAGTGACACCTCACACACTCACTGAGCTTTCCCTGCTGGAAAAGCATTTCTGTGGAACTTTCCTGTTCTGGGGCCGGCTGGGAGGATGGGCTGAGGTCAGGAGAGCACAGAGAGCTGCTGCTCCCTGAGCCGCTCCCTCGGAAGTCGGGAATTGCTGATTCCTGCAGCCCCACTGAACCTTCCTTGGTGTGAAGGGCCCAAACCACAGCGGGGCTACAAACAGGGCTGTGGGATCCACACCCACTCCTCCCTCTGATGCCTTAAGATTCCGCTTTTATATTTCCCAGCTCCTGCCCTGCTTTAGTGTGGAACTCTCAAACTCCCCACGGGCTGGGAGCTGGGTGTGGAAGTGGAGATGAGAGAACGCATCAAACTGAGGGTCCTTGTGATGCCTTAAGATTTCGCTTTTATATTTCTTAGACTCTGTACTACTTTAGTGTAGCTCTCAAACTCCATCTAGTCTGTTAACTCCTGTTCTCCCATCCTGCTCAGACACAACAAATCCTCTCCAGGCTGCACTCAAGGACACCTCGTTGGCCCAGGCCCCCAAAGATGGAAACGGAGCCTCTAAAAGGGGGGACAGACTTGGGCTCAATTCCATCATCCCCTGAAATTGTCATTGGAGAATGAACCCTGATCTGGGAATGGATCCAAACTGATCCAAGTGCAGCAAACTCGTGCCCCGGGGTCCANCTGGCCTCTGCTCTAGGGAGCCACTCCAAGGCATCACCTCTGCCACTTTCATTTAAACTTGGTCTCTCTGCAGCTGGAGTCTGGTTTCCACCTGTTTATTTTCCAGAGTTCTTAAGCACTTCTATATTGAAGGCGAATCCTTACCAGTTTTTGAGTACTATCCCTGGTTTTAGGTTTAAATCAAGAGATGCTTTTAGGGATTTTTTTTCAGAATCTGTAGCAATTTTCTACTTCTGCCACAAAAGAAAGAAAGTGGTTTTTTGTTTGTTTGGTTTTGTTCATTTGTTTGTTTTGGTTTGGTTTTTGGGTTTTGTTTTTTTTGTTCTTTTTTTCCTGTCAACCCCCAACCCAAAAAACTTGTTTCTATGGTGGGAAGAGTGTGACTTCAGTATCTCACTGAGCACAGAATTCGGCATATAATGTTTTTGGTGGATATTTCTTCTTGAATTTATATCATTATTTCATTGGTACAACAAACTTCAAATAGCAGTCATTTTATTAGCTCATTCACAGGCATTTATATCTTTAATTTTCAAACTACTGCACAGCTCTTCATGCAAAGAATCCTTCATGGTTTCATTGCAACTGTAATTAATATTTTGTTAAAAGGGATTTCAATTTGCAGATTTAGAGAAAAATGGCAGAAGGGAGATCCTGTGAGAACCCTGGGGAGGGAGTGAACGAAAGCTCTTACATGTTACTGCTGTTACTTGCACTGATGTTTCATAATTTATTTATTTTTTTCCTTACAGTCATTCCATTACGCTTCCCTCAGGGTAAAAAGCAGAAAATGGTCAAAAGGTAACTTCTTTCAGTTAACATGCTGAAACTAGAAAATGAGGCTGCTTCTCTGGTAATAAGTGATCCGTAGCAAAAGTTCAACTTAATTCAAATATTTCTAAATTGGGTAGTAAATAACAAAGGAAAATATCAAATTAAAATACCAGAATAAATGTGTATAATATTGCTTGGCTGGGTGGTAAAATTTCCTGTGCCTTAGGAGAAGGCAGGTAACATCTATGAGCAAATTGATGAGAACTTGCCTGTGGAACACTGCAGAGCAAAGGATGTTGTTTGATATTCTCTAGATTTCCTCCCTGTTTCACAGCTGTAGGAAAAATGTAATTCTTGCAGCATCATAAACCTGACTTTTCACAGGAAAAAAATGTCTGGTATATTAAGGAAATTTCCTACAGCATTTTTTTTTCAGGAAAAGAACTCATACCATATTTATTTAAAAACTGGTTTTATTAATATTTACAAGGCACTCTAAATTTTTAAGCCTTTCCATTAGGATTTATTGAAGTAACACCAAAAAAAACCAACCCAACTATTCCCGGTGCTGTGCCTTTAACAGGATGCTGTAAAGTTAAAATATTGTTGTTCACTTCAGGATAAAAATCCTGTAAGCATGTGCATTGTTATGGAAGTGAACAATCTTTCTTTTTTATTGGTTATAAAAATTGGGTTTAAAAATTCCCATAATTTGACAGGGCTTCTGCTGCTGAAGGGAAAATAGATGGAAAAAAGCAGTGTTTGCATCTGTGTGCGGATTGCGTCACACTCTGAGCTCCTGGCTGAGGATAAATAAATACATTTTTACTTTGGAACGATGCTGTCCATCTTAATCAGGAAAAAACGCAGCCCTGAGAGGAATGAACCCTCTAGAGATGAAATAAAGCATTGCACAAACCAGGCCCTTTGCACTGTGTGTCCACACTGAAACCAAAATTGCCGGGTGTTGCTGATTTGGGAATTGTTCATTCTGAGACTGGAGCAGGCGTGGCTTGGAGGGTTTGGGAGTCAAACCAGTGGGGTTTGAACGGTTCAAAGGGAGCAGCTCCCCCTCTGACCCGTGGCTGTGTCCCCCCGGTGTCGCAGGGAGTTCCCTCTCCAGCGTGAGCAGGAGGCGCATCTCCTGCAAGGACCTGGGCCACGGCGACTGCGAGGGCTGGCTCTGGAAGAAGAAGGATGCCAAAGGCTACTTCACCCAGAAGTGGAAAAAGTACTGGTTCATTCTGAAGGATTCCTCCCTGTACTGGTACACAAACCAGAACGTGAGTACTCACCGTGCTCGGAGAAAGGAAAAATTAAACCTTAAGCTTTATCATTCTTTCTGCTATTAAAGTCTATTTTCACTGCGTGGTTGGGTGAACTGCCACTTTAATTGCCAGGTCTGGGGCACTCTGGCTGGAAATATTTCAACGGAAATTATTTTTAAAGTCTCCAAGACCATGTTCAAGCTGAATAAAATAGCAGATGTTCATGGCAGTGTTTAAGAATTGAATATATCTGTAGTTAATCCTTTTCCACAGATTTATTTGGACTAACGGAGTGTTCACACTCAGCTCTCCCCAGTTTCACTGGGGGGGATGTGTAAAGTGTAACCATTTGTGTCAGTTAAGCATTATGTGAAGCAGATGTGAAAATCTGAATGTGAAAATCTCTTTATCTGGAAGTTATTTTTGTATCGATGTTCCTCTTGCTTTTTGCTGAATGAGTCTGGAGTTTGCAGTTTCTCATGTGTAAAATGCTGCTCTTGGTGAAATTTTCCTGAAAACCCCTGGGCCTGTGCTGGTGCAATCTGCATAAATGTAGGGGAAATTAAAAGGGGGGAAAATCCCCAAATGGTTCAGTGCTGCTCTCCCATTTGTGTGCAGAAGCCCCGTGCTCGAGCTGAACTCTGCAGCCTGCCTGGGTTCCTGATCCTTTACTCCATCCCTCCCATTTTCCTCCTGAGGACAAGTTTAGCAGCAAAATTCTCCTCTGTTTTTGTGTTTTTCAAACCGGGGCTGTTCAGGCCGTGGGTGATCAGGGCCCTGAGGTTTTGTGGGTTTTGACAGTGCCAGGTGGGGGGCACTGGGTGTGTCCCCTGACCCTCAGCCTGGGGCTCACCTCCGAGCCATAATTCACCGGGCACTTGTTAATAACTCTCAAAATCCTGCCTGGTGTTAATACAGCTCCTGCCTCTCCTGCTGGATTGCTTCCAAAGGCAAAAGTGACAGGATACATTTCCTGGTTATTGCCTCTCCATCTAATCAGAGGTGACCTCGCCAGGGAATCTCCTCAGGGACTGCCAGCAGGGCACGTGGTCTGACAACCCTGACTGGAAAGAGAGATCCACCAAACAGCTGCAAAATGCAGATTTATGGTGCAGAACCTGAGAGCTCTCCTCTGTTTGGGTGCTGTGTTTGGGGCTGAAAGGTTTCCTGTCCTCTTCAGCAGAGGGGGATTAGGACGGCTGTGCCTCCTTTGAGAAATTCTCACTTTAGTTCCCTCAGGAAGGTTATTGACATTGGGTGGTGAATTGAATCCATTTCATAGCAAAAGCAGTAGGTGCAAAATACATTCGGCATTTCCTTTGACTGAGTGGTTGTTCTTTGTATAAAACCCAAACAGCTGCTGCTCATTTCTCTCTGCTTTAATTCTATGGGTTGTTACAACATCTCTTTTTTCCCCTCATTCAACAGGATGAAAAAGCAGAAGGATTCATTAGTTTACCCGAGTTCAGGATAGACAGAGCAATTGAATGCAGACGAAAACAGTAAGTGTCAATTATGTTCATAAAGGATTGCTCTTGGAAGTTTGCTGTACATAATACTGAACACTCTAAAAGTCCAGAGAAGGAAGGTACTGAGAAAAACCTTGAAATCTCTAAATGTATCATCATAGATCCACTTAAGCTTTAGTATTTCTCTTTATTATAAAGATACAATGTAATGTAAATTCCATTTACTGGATTCAAATGAATTGAATAACTCTTTAGTCAGCTTGCCAGATAGTCCAGTTACAGCTTCAGTTAAATAAGTAAATCAAAAAGCAATGAATATTTTAGTAAAGAGATAAAACTCTCTCAGGTTCAGTAGGGCCACGCTTTCCCATAGGAAATAGCATAACAAGTATCATAGCAGGGGATGGTGAATATAATCTTAATTTTCTCTTTTATGGAGGAGGCTTTACATACCCAATATTGTGTTGCTCTCAGCTGCTAAAATATTTAGGTTCCATATGTAAAATGAACACTTCATTATTGCTCATGTGCATATTGCTGCTCCTACATTCTGCTCCTCTAAAAAGCATTTTATGGCTTTCCCACAATTAAGGAATATTTAATAACAGACACTCATTGGAAACTGCTCCCAAACAGAGTTGGGATTGCAGTCAACAGGTTTAACAGAACAATTCCACTTTGCTGGTATCTCCTGAATTATTTGCATTTGTATTCTGTATGCTTTCCTACTTTCAACTAAGCATCCTTTTCCAATGACTGAATGCAGATTTGGTCTGAGGAAACAAGTCCTACAACTGCGAGCACGTGTACAATAGAAATATTGAAGATATGAATTACAATAGAGGCTGCTCATCAGAAAATCAAACCTCTTCAGCTGCCTGTTCCTGTCTGGGGATATTATTACCGTGTCAGAGAAGTACAAGACAGTGCAATTTATACTTCTCCTTTCAGCTGAGGGTATCACTATAGAAATTAAACATGAAGTGAGCACTATAAATACCTCAGAGCAATGAGTAGATCTTAATAATGATATTGAACAGAAATACAGGAAAAATAATACCCTTTTGTTAGGATATAAAGCACTTAACAGATTTCAGTGAATTAACCAAGATCAAACAGAAGGTCATTGTGCACAGCTAGAAATAGCTTCCAGAGCTTTCCTCAAAGCATGAGAACACAATCCCTCAGAACTCAGCTTAGAGAAGGATTTCTGCAGGGTGTGTGCACAGGGAAAAGTCCGATTAACTCAAACTTTGCACACAGCTGAGAGCTGAGAACCTTCAGGCTTTGAATCCTTGCAAAAGGAGGCAGCTCCAGAGGTAAAAGTATAATGAAGATGTTCAAAGTATTTTCCCTTTTTTCCTGAGCTGGATTTCCATTTGATTTCTTCCTTCGTGGACTACCATTTACATCTTTTCCCCATCATAAAAGCTGCACCTGGCACTGGCCACTGTTTGTCCTGAAGGGGAGTGCAGTGAAATTCAGTGTATCCAGCATGGGCAAATGGGGGCCCTGCCTGTGCCCAGGCAGCTCCTGCCCACAGCCCCTGTGAGCAGAGCTGGAGAGCTCTTACCTGTGCTCTCCTGGGCTGTCCTACAGGGACAGAGATGCTCACTCTTCTTTCCATTGCCTGATTCCACTGAAAAGCCAAAATCACTGTGTCAGTTTTCCTTCAGCTCTCCCCAGTCAGTCTGGGCAAAGTTAAGAACACTTTGGAGCCCGGTTTGGATTTCCCCTCAGATCTCTGTTCTTTTCAGAGCTACTGATGTGAAATGTTCAAACCCTTTTGAAATGAAAAGATTTGAAGCCTTACTGGGATAATTAATGGGTTTCTCTCTCCCACTGTTCTGTCAGATGGGGGTTCTGCTGCCCAGCCTGGCTGTTCCCGATGTCCACAGCACACAGTGATGGAATAGCCTCGAGAAAGCTTTCACAAGAATATATTTAATTGAATGCACTATTCAGTGTGGTTTGATGATTTGCCTCAGTAATGCATTTAATGAAGGCACCCTGATTATGGCAGGAACCAGGGCATTATCTCAGACTGGTTCAGCTCTCCGGGCTGGACGTGGAGTGACCTTGTCCCCGTGAAAGGAGGATTTTTGCACTGGCACTGAGAAACTTTCCGCTGCTTTTAGGCAACACCTGCATCCTCCTGATTAAAAATGATCATACAGTACGAGAAATTACAGTGATTTGAGTTTCTGTGCTGTGCCATGACGTGAATATTGTGTTATTTCCAAAGGTACTGATAATTATAACGCCCCGTGATGACGCTGATCCCCAAGTATAAAGATTAATTGAGCTACAGGTATAATTAATCCTTATCAACTGGTGCTTTGCCTGAACCTTCAACAGTTTCCACCCAGTGAAAATTTTCATTGCCTAGTTAATGCAAATTTGGGTCTTCTATTTATCCAGGATATGGCTCAGTGTTGGCTCTTCATATTGAAAGTGTGCAGCCAGAGCTCTGTACAAATGTCACTGATGGCAGACAGGAAGGCAGAGCTTAGGTGTTGCTGCAGTTTTAGGCATTTTATTACTTCTGAAAAGAACCTGGCACTCTTTGCAGACAGCAAAGCCCCCTTGAGCCACCAGCGGGCCCCCCCAGGGGAGAAACCCCCTGGGCTGTGTTGGCTGGGGTGCAGCCAAAGCATGAAGGGATTATTCCCAAACTGGTACTCACCACACCACACCTCGATTACTGCAGCCATGCTGGGGCCCTCCAAACCCAGCCAAATGCAAACATATTGATACCATTCCTCTGAATTATTCATATTTATACATCCCAAATTGTTCCCCTGGAGACTCCAGTTCCTAATGCCAGGAACGTATCTAAACACTCCCTGACAATTATCTCAGTGACTCTGCTGGGAGATGCAGATGGATTTATTGTCGTGTTTCGCAGCCCTGACACAGAGCTGCAAAACATTTAAATCACAAGTTTGCACAGAATTGGGATCTCCATTTCCTAGCAATAAAGATCTGTTTTCTGCAGTCTGCAGATGTGTATCAGTGCAATGCATTACTGCAGCTTTAATGTTCACTATCTCAGGAAATCATCACAACATCAGGCACAAAGAGCTTAAGGAACATTCACAGAGCACCCAGTTAGGTCTCTTTGCAGGACCTGGGAACTCCTGTGCAAAAGCAGCCAGACCTGCAGCATTAACTGACTTACCCCACAAAATCCTTGCTCTTTCTGCATTTTATGACAAGTTCACAAATTCTGTCACAAGGGAGCCAGGAGCCCTGCAGACAGTGCCTGACCTGTTGCACAGTCCTGATTTCACCTCTCCGTGCTTTAACTGAGGCAGGGTCCCTGTGAGAATGGAATATTCTGATAATCATGGGATCACAGCCTGGTTTGGGTTGGAAGGGACCTCAAAGATCATCCCATTCCACCCCGTGCCATGGGCAGGGACACCTTCCATCAGAAAATGATCCACTAATCACAGATTATATCACCTTACAAGAGCACAGTGGAGCCAAATTCCACTCTGTTTATCACACTGACTTCAACCCATTACAGCATTGACTTGAAACCCCCATCTTGGCGTTTGAATGCCTGTATGCATTTGAATTTCCTGTCTAGGAAAATAATCCTATTTACAAGCAGAAACTGCATCATGTGATATTCCCTCAGGATTAGCCAAGAGGATTAGGATCTTTAGATCCACCACATTATCCTCTCCAATCCCAGCCAATCCCACAGGGAGATGGTTGGGCAGTGGAGCAGGAGAAGGTGCAGATGCTGCAGGGAGTTCAGACCAACAATGCAGGAGTGTTTGTTTGGCTGTGGTTCCCTGCTTTGAGCATTAAAAATGCAGCACTGTCAGGGATTTCTGTTGAAGGTGCAGCAGTTGCTAATCACTGTGTAATTAAAGATGTGCCATGTACTGCTCTAATTCACATGTCTGAAGAAATACACAGAATTATTTCACCTTTCTCACCCACAGACAGGCACCAGCTGTTGCCACAGCAGCAGCTGGAGCTGCTGGTACTCAGCTGGCACATGGGGATTAAAAAGTTCCACATTAAAAGCAGAAGACCAAGAACGATAAGAATTCTTGACGCTAAAATCGCATCACACTAATCAGTTAAAAGGAAGCATAAATTTGATCAGAGCGTACTTAAAACTGCATTTATATAATGATCAGAAGAGAGATAATTAACAAGCCTGTGCCATCTAGTGGGCACCAGAAATCCCCGTGTGGGATTTCACAGTCGCTGCTTTTATTTGCAGAGTACCAGCAGCCAGGGCAGCGAGGCTCTGCAGTGGAAATTATCGCTGTCCAGATGCCAAAACAACACTTAAATACCCCCACAGCCTCCTTTTATGGAATTTAATATTTAATGATGACCCTCTGTGCAAAGATAACCTTCCCCTTTAGATCCCTAATCTCATGGAAAAGGAAATGGCACAGAAACACAACTCTGCTGTAGGAGTTTTGTTAGGAAAGCTGTGACTGGACACATTTGTGTTCATTACATAAATAAAAATATCACTGTGCCCAGGTGAAGCTTCTTCAGCTTTCATCTGGTCTCTGAAAACTGCAGTAAGTCACAGTCATTAATAAAACACTCATTTGCATTTCAGCTGTTAATAGTGGAAACGCTGCATCACAGGTTCTTCATAACTCCACGTGTAATGATTCCTAATCTCATTCTTACATCTGGTAATTACCATGTAAATGTCAGTATTTTAACGTAAATGTTATGAATGATAGTGTGGCATTTTTTTAACATTTGCCAGCTAATCAAATTAATAGTCTTTAATCCTGGGACCTTCTGGTTTCCTTGATAGCAAAACTCCTTTTCATGATACCCACACAAAAAATTTGTAAAAACTGTGATTATTGTTCTTAGCAGTTTTCAACTGCTCAGCCGAGGCAGAGCTCAGGGATTAGACCACATAAAAGCATTAATAAAAAGCATTTTATGCATTTTATGTGAACTGTGATCACCCATGGCATCTGATTATTATCCATTATTCCAGTGATTCCTAGCTCGACTTGGCAGCCCTCTGTATTTCTTTTTGCAGAACACAAAACAGTCATCTAAATATCTGAGAAGAGGTGAGGGATCAAACACTTACCCTTTAGCTGATCTCGGGAATACAACTAAGATGTACTTGAATATACCCAGGGAGACTTTCGAATTCACCCCAGAATTTTTTAGATGTAGAACATCAGTGGTTATCTAAAGGATTTATATATTTTTAAGTCGTTCAAGGGCTTTTGAAATTTTTACCAAGCATGAGGCTCACAAATGTAAATGAAATCAGATCAGGAGGCATCCACCTATAAATTTAGGCAGCAAAATTCAGACGGAAGAGTACAAATGCCTGTGAAACCTGTAACGTGCTGAAGAACCGTAGAGCAGGACAGTCTGGTGTGTTTGCAGACAAATAGTTTGAAAGAAAAGGTGGTTTTTATTCCTTGTGCTCTTTTGTAGTGCCTTCAAAGCATGTCACCCCAAAATAAAGAGCTTCTACTTCGCAACCGACTGCCTTGAGGAGATGAACAGGTGAGCCGGGTGTCCTCTCTGTTGGGGGATGCTCTTTGTCCTGGTGCTTCAATGTCTCATCTCACACAGGAAACACTCCTGGAGCCTGATGTGACACTGGCTCAGGTGTCCTCAGGAATTACTCTTCCATTAATTTTAGTAAATACATTGCATTCTGTGGCTCACTTTGCTGACATTTCCTCCATGACACATCTTAGCTCTGCAAAGCTCATCTATGTTAATTAGAATTTTTTTCTTTCGTTGATGGGCTTAAGGGTTACCACCCCTGTGATTTTTTGTTGGTAAAGGCTGGAAATCTTAGTGGGATCAGTGTTTCTGGTGTACAAAACCGTGCACCCATACCAGAGCTCGTACAGAGCACACCCAGGTGGGGGGACGTGTGTGTGTGGGTATAGATATATATATGTGTATATATATATATATATATTTAAAGTTCCACATTAAAAGCAGAAGGCTGAGAATGATAAGAATTTTTGACACTAAAATCATATCACACTAATCAGTTCGAAGAAAGCATAAATTTGATCAGAGCATACTTAAAGTATATCTATTCCCCTTCCAATCCCAGGAAAAAACCCCCAACAGTGTGGAAAATCAGCAGTCATTAATTTTATTCACCACATCACTGTCCCAACACGGAGCAGAGGCAAGCACAGTTCCATTTCTGGTGTTGCAGTGAGCTTTTAGATGTCCTTGGATGTGCTGGGAGGACATTCCACACTTCTGACTGGACAAGGCCGTGGACAGCCTGATCCAACATTAAAGCTGACCCTGCCCTGGGAGGTGTGGAACAGACACCTCCCGGAGCCCTTCCAACCCCAGTCCCTCTGTGCTTCTCTTTGTGATCCAGGACTGGAGGCCGAGTGAAGGTGGGACAGGCCCTTAGATCCCCCCAGGCAGAGTCAGATGTGCTCCCTGCTCCTGTTCCATCAGGGATTTGTTTGTCCCAGCTGAGGTGGGANCTGTGCTTCTCCTTGTGATTCTGCTCTGGAGGCCGAGTGAAGGTGGGACGGGCCCTTAGATCCCCCCAGGCAGAGTCAGATGTGCTCCCTGCTCCTGTTCCATCAGGGATTTGTTCATTCCCAGCTGAGGTGGGAAGCACAAGGACACCTGGGACAAGGTCACCACACTGGGAACTCTGAAATCTTTGCTGGCCCAGATCACTTAAACTTTGAGATGTTCTTACTTACAGTCATTCTTCCTGTTTGCCAGCTTGGAAAGACATACACAGCTGGGGCTTTTTCCTTTGGAATATTAAGGCCTAAAAATTATTATTCTAGTGAATGTTTATATCCTGTGGCTCACCCAGCCCTTCAGGAAATTGTTGGGGTGAGAGCCTGGCTGGAGTGAAGCTGCTCAGGCCTGTTCATCCTCCACTGCTGAGGACGCTGAGCTCCAGTTACCAGCACTGGGATACTTTCAGGGTGTAAATTTGCTGAAAAATATTGTTTCAAGGTTGTCAGTGCTCCACTGCTCAGTTCTGTCGTGTGGTTCAGGTTTGTTTGGACCCAGCTGAGGTGAGGATGATTTGCTGCTTTTCCTCTGCCTGGTGTCCCTTGATTTCAGCTGCTGGGGTAGCTCTCGTTCGCTGGAGTGCCATTGATCATATCCATCAATTACACAGAAAATGTCCTGGCTCAAGGAAAACCAGGAAGTCTTGACATGCGCTCGATACGCTGCTTTTACAGCGTCCATTGATTTTTCCATGGGGAGCCCGGGATGGCAGCGAGGCCTTGGAGCAGAGGAGCAGCTGGGACGGTGCCAGCGTGGCTTTTCATACCAGGCCAGCACCTCACATCATTGCCTTTGGAATTTACCAGAGCCTTTTTCCTGATTTTTCGGGTCAGGAGAAGGCAAAGGGTGAACTCCTATTAAAGTGTTTTGTGCAGTATTTTCCCTTCAGCAGTGCTGTCCCTGTAGAGCAATTGGAATTCACTCCCCAGCCAAATGATGGATGACTCTGCTACCTCTGTGAAACTCCTGGGCATCCCTGCAGCCTTCACAGGCCTCCAGGAATTCCTTCTCCCAGAGATCCTGTGTGAAATTCGAAACAAGGAAGCAAGATTCGTAGATGAAAAATGCATTTAAAATACTGAATTCACAAATGTCTCTCTTCCCAGCAAATTGCTAACCCTGTAATGTGAGGGAAGAGGGCAAACGCTTTGCGTGGTATCTCCCACTCCTGTTTTCACTACAGAATTTAACAGGATTTTCCCTGCTGAGGGAAGGGGAGATCCCTCATGCTGCGGAGTGAAAGAATCCCAGCATAGAGAGGAACATTCCTCATTCACTATGTGGGGAATTTTATCCTTTCTTCAACTGCCTTTGCCACCAGCTTTTGTTTTAACAGCTGTTTTTAGGGGTTTTTATCTCAGAATTATCATTTATGAATTTTTTTCCACTCTGGAATATTTTAATGTGCCTTTAACCCCACACTGCTGAAGGCAGGGCTGGACCCCAGTGGGAGGGGATGGATTATTCTGTAGCACACGAGGCACTCAGCTGTGGCTGAGGTTCGCCTGCTGTGCTACTCGGGTTTGCAAAATTCATGCTGGTGCTGTTGTGTCAGGTCTGACACGAGCAGAGCCGTGTTCTTAGAAATGAATTAATAATGAACTTGATGAGCTCATCTCCAGCTTGGTACTCCAAGCTTGTTAAAGGCCTCATTTCCCAGCCGTGCTTCACCTCCTACCACACCACACCACACCGCACCGCACCGCACCGCACCTAACCTCTTTATGGCTTTCATTAGCGCTGGATTTAATATTCCGTTGTTTTACAATATCTACTTTATTTAAAACTCACAAGCCATTGAAGGCTGCAGTGCAGGGCATTTGCAATCTCATCATGGACTCCAAATATGAAATTTTTAGAAGTTTCTATTTTAGGCTGAATAATTTGATCACATTTGATTTGAATAACTGGGTTAACTTTGCAATTTTAATAACTCCCATAAATCTTTTGCGTCCATTCAAAAAATATAACGAATAGTTGCTACTGAAACAGAGTGATGATTGATTTTTATAGGGGTGACTCCTATATTTTCCAAGACCTGAAAGATTATAGAAAAAGATTAATCTTAAAATAGAATGGTTTGAAAATTGAAGTATTCTGAATTAAATCTCTATTGATTATAAGCAAATTTTATGGTATCTCCTATCAACTTTTATGTATGGAGCATAACCAAGTGAGTTGCTCAAGACTTTCCCTGAATCATCCCGTTTATTATTAAAGTTAATTCAGTTTTCTTCCTCAACTGTCGGGCATGTTGGTCTCCTTGACAGGCCTTGGCCAAACCAGATGGTGAGCCAGGACTAATACATCTTTTACAGTTTCAATGTACTTTGGCTCCATTTTATATAAATTAACCCCTAAGAAAAGCTCTTGGCAACTAAAAATTTCAGCCCCGATCCCCTATTAGACATTTTCCACTTTAAACTGCACAGGTGAGCAGGAGATGGTCAGACCTGTCTGGCCTAATTTAACAGCTCTTTATCAAACAGAGCTGAGTAAATTGTTACAGAGCTCTCACTCGCAGCCCCTTACCGGATGAAAAGCCAGGAGATAATTCTGCAGAACATGAAAGGGACATTTCAAACAGAACTCCCCGAAATGGAGGTTCCCAGTGGTGTTGTAAGTAAACATAAAGAGCAGGTTTTCCCTTCTTCCTTTATGTTCCCATAAACTTGTTTCAAATCCGTGCCCGAGGCCACGTCAGCCCTCTAATTTATTGTTCTCCCAGGAAAGCTCCTGAGCTGCAGCACGAGTAAAACAATTTTGTGATCAAAATGAGCTGCAGGCCCCAAGGACTGAGCGAAACCGTGATGTTCACGGGAGTGAGCAGGGTGATAGCGGAGCTGCTGTGCCCTGTCGGGGAAATGCTGCACCAGGAATTCCTAGGACTGAGCTGGAATATCCCAAATCCCCGTTTCTGGGCAGGTCCTAACTCCTGCTTTCTGTGATTTCTGAGTGATTTACTCTGGACTTGTGCAGCCGCAGTTCCCCCTCACTCAGTCAGAGCCCCAGTGGCTGATGGAGTTTGTAATGCACAAATTGGGATTATCCGACCCCCCCCGAATCAGCGCTGGGGGCTCATCCCTCGGGCAGGAGGCAGGATCTGCACTGGCTTTCTGCACCAGTTTAAATGACAAAATTCACTTAATCAAATTCTGCTCCCTTTGTGAGGGAGTTCTTCGGGGAGCCAAGCAGCTCAGCTGCTCTCCATGGAGCAGATTTAGGGACTCCAGCCCCGCACCTCTCTGAGATGGAGGCAGTGTCCCAGTCCCTGGTGTGGTGGAGGTGCTGAGTTAACTCTGGCAAATCTGAAGATTTAGTGATAGAAATCAGTAACATCCTAATGAAAGAGCCAGACATTCAACAGAATTATTTGACCTATTTGAGCTGATTTTTTAAAAACGATGTGGAAGCAGAGTTACATAATTTCACAAGTGAATCATCCCATTTCTTTAAAAACTCCCCCCTAAACGCCACCCATAATTCAGGCTATGCTAAGCTCAGCTCTCTTGCTTGTAAAGAAAGTTTTCTTTCTCCAGAGCTTTCTTTTGGGCCATTCATTTGGTGCAAGCTGGGGTAAAAGTTTGGGTAAGTGAGTAAATGGGAGTTCCAGCTGAGTGAGTTTATGTGACTGTGTTGGTGGGTTTCCTTAGGGTTTATTATTGGTTCTGTATCAAATAACAGCCCATCAATTACTGTGTGCCCTTATTCTCTGTGATACACGACTGCATTTGTACAGTAAAATGCTGTAACCACAAGGGTAATTTATTTGCTACAGAAGCAGAGAATTTATTTTGTCTATTACCCACTGGGGAAAACAAAAACAAACAAACAAAAACCCCACACCAAACCAGACGTCTGAGTACAGAGGCGTAACTGTGCATTTGTTTGACAGAGTACAGTTAAATAAATTAGAAATAAAAAACAAATCTCATTAAGTGCATGAAGTAGATGCACAGATGCAAAGAGGGCACGGATTGGTTCACTTGTCAATTCTGAAGCTGTCTGGGGCTTTTTTCCTACTTTTCCAGCCTGACAAATCTAAGAAGACAATGCATGAAACAAGATCAACAGTCATGTCAAATTCTCAAATCTGAGGGTGCTGAGAGTTTATCCCGTGAAGGATTTTGCTCAGCAATCCCAGCCCCTGAGACCAATCAGAGAGCAGAAACAGAGGCCGCTGAGTCTGATCCACCAGGGGATGAGCTCGCGGGGAAGGGTCTGCTCAGGGTTCAGTTCTGCTGGGAGCTGCTTTGGGGCTTCTGCTGTGTGGAGGAAAATCAAGGCTTCGTTTCAGCCTCCCCTACTGCAGCAGCCTTTATCTCTTAAATGAATGTATTGCCTGCATAAACGTAGAAAATAGTGAAAATAATGTACCTTCGAACCCCAATGGGAAATGCATTGAATTTTCAGGTGTTCAGGAAGAAAGACTGGCCAGAGAAGTCAGCATAACGAGTACAAAACCTATTTTTAAATCTAATTCTGGATTGCAAAGAATTTTGCTGTGAATTCTGGAATCTGATTATCCCGCTGACGTAAAAAAATATAATACAAAGCTTTTGATCAGAAATTAAATATAAACGGCACAGAATTTATTCTATGCAGGAAATAAATGGTCCAAGAATATCTCTATTTTAATAGACTTAAAGAGAACTTGATTCAAATGAAATTTAACTTCCACTTGAGTTCTACTTTTTCCTATAACCAAATAATCTCAAGTGCAGATGCAATCTCAAAAATGAAAGATCTATTTCTGCACTGAAACTTTCCTAACACAAAGCTGAGGTGACATAGAAGGACAAAAATTAATGATGAAAAGGTGCAAGAAAGATAGGAAATATATTTTATTTATTCTATCTGTAAATGCCTCAGGATTTCATAGACTTAATTTTTAATGGAACATTTAACAGAGAGAAATTGTGAAAGTGGATTGCCTTTTTCTTGAATTTATACCTTTCCAGGATATATCCTTCATTTGCATTTTCATTTGAATTAAAGAGTTTCTTCTATAACCAGCTACCTGGGATGTAGTAAGTGAGGATATTAGCAAATAAAACTTTCCTGAGCTGCAGAAACTCACTTCTTCCTGCCCTGATCTCCATGGATTTATGGAACAGTTCTAACTATAACCTAAAAGTTGTAACTTTTCACCTCTTTTTTTATAGGAAGGAAAAAAGCTTATCCTCTTGCCCTTGGTTTTCATTCTCCTACACTAAACAAAATAGTTCTCTCACATTTATGGCAACTGAGATTGTCCAAGTTGTTTGATTTTTTTATTTCTGCTTTTTCGCTCTGGACTTTAGAAAGGAGCAGCCAAGGGGGTGAGTGTGATGCCACTGTGGAAACTTTGATTTTCTTCACTCCCAGAACCTCCCCCTGACCTTGGTGTGCCTCAGCCCTTGCTCAGTAGGAATAAAAGACAACAGCCAGGAAAGAGAGATTCAGTAATTTGTACATTGAGGAATGGCCTGTTCTTGTTTTTAGTAAAGTCAGGAGAGCACAGCAATGTGCAATTTTATCCCAGCTGTTTGGGGCACTTTAGCACTTCCCAGTGTTTGTGTCAGTGAGAATTCGGGGCATTTCAGGCAGGATTCCCTCCTCAGTGCCAGGCTCTGGCTCCTGCAGCAGCTCCTCCCTGCCCTGGTGCCTTCACTGATCACAGCCCAGGCCTGGGGCACTCTCAGACTCTCGGAAGAGGCCCCGGGCTCTAATCCCTGGGCAATAACCAGAATTATCTCAGTAAATTTAACTTAAATACTACCAGGCAGCTCCGTTTTATCCCAAAGCAATGACAACAGCGCCTGTTTGTAGCCAACAGAATTAATTAAAGCCAAGTCTGATTTATTTAGAATTTAATTGAGACAAAGTACAAAACTTCCTTGTGCATTTCGATGACTTTAGTCGAGGCTCACCTTTCCCTGCCTTCGGTTCACTGGAGAACAGGCAATAAAAAACAATTAACCCACTTCTTGGTCCCCTGTGGGTTGTTCCAACGTGCCTTGGCAGGATAGTGCTGATGTCTCATGGGGATTTGGACAATCTTGCAGGTAAAATGTGTGGCAGAGGATCTGAGGGACGTTTAGTGCTGTTCCGTGTCACCCCAATTTCCATCCAGAACGCAAACCCTGTGCTCTGTTGGGTGGCCTAGGCTCAGTGGAACATGCTCATTAAGTTGTTTAATTATCAACAGGAAAGAGTTGTTGAAATGATCCAAGTAAAAAGGCAGGATTGGGGGGGAAGGGGGGAGTCCAGCTCTCTGCGCCAGGGTCGAGGTACGGGGATGAAACCCCAAAGGTGCCTCTGCCGGGGCAGCCCAGGTCTCCCTGTGACCATGGCAAGTCCAAGGGCTGTTGGGGCACAGCTCTAGAAACCCAATCAGCAGTGCAGCTCCTGGGCTGTGCTGGCCAGGCCCTGCAGTGCCTGACCTTTGGCGGGATGTTGTCCCAGTTGGAGACAAATTT
>VYZT01037079.1:905-22714 GCA_013400735.1 Pomatostomus ruficeps
AAAAAAAAAAGTAACTATTAAGCAATAAAGTTGACTCATGCATTGTGTACAGAGATATGGAAATTAAAAATCCAGGCTCAGACACTCTATCAGCTATAGCTACGTCTTCTTCCTTTTTGGTTTTTTACTGCAGAGTTATTAATAAGTTTTTCAGCTAAGAATTAAAAATAAATACCAGTGTTAGAATGCGAATAAATTTGTTAAGTATTTTTCATAACTACTAGATATGTATTTAGAAGTATGCTGCTACAAGTGTGTTCATTTTTACTCTTCCCATTTTCTCCCCACTCCACCCAAGGGAGCAAGCAAATGGCTGTGGAAGGCTTAGCTGCTGTCTGGAGTTAAACAGTAAGTTTAAAAAAATAAGTTAAAATAAACTAAATAAGTTTAAAAAAAAGTGCTGTAATTCTCAATTAATTATTCCTTTCATTTAATTTGGGAAGAGAGAAAATTCAAGCAAGCTGAATTTTCTTCTATTTTTTTGTTTAAAAGAACCAGTTTCCTAGTGACTTAATGCTTTCCTTGTCTAGCTGTTAGCTAGAGCTGTATGGGATGCACACGGCTACCTGAAATCCCAGATGTCAGGTTGTGAAATATATCCTATCAGTGCTGGCATCTGGCCACTTGGCAGAGCCCTAGATTATTAGCAGTCAGTCATGCTAGCAACTCTCAAAATTGCCTCTGGGTCAGTCATGTGCTCTTGGCTTTTATTAAATCTGTGAGGGGATTTGAGTTCTCCTGGTGCTATGTTCCATTTAGATTCATATGTTAAGGCCAGAAGGGACCATTGTGATCATCTCGTCTGCCCCCCTGCTTAACACAAGCCACAGGAAGCTCCTGATTTAATTCCTGTTTGAAGTGTATATATTTTAGGGGAAAAAGCATTCATTCTGGTTTAATATTTCCAGAAAAAAATGCTGTGACCTCAGGCAGGTTATTTGAAACATTATTTATCTTCAGTGTTAAAAGTGTACACCTTATTTCTGCCATGAATTAGCATGGTTTCAACATTTAGCCATGGGCTTTTGTTATGCTCTGCCAGGTTGAAGATGACATCCATATTTTGTTCTCCTGTTATCAGGTCATGCCATAACTTTTCCTTTGTTAAACTATGCAGATAGCTCTGCCAATGTTTAGCTATGAAGCTGTTTTGTGTTAAATTGACATGAATGTTAATAGATATTACAGATAGGTGCCACCAAAATCTGTAACGAAAATAAGCGAATATGATACTAAAATGGTTGCCAGTGGAAGCGTTCTCAAGTATTTATCAAAGTGGCTATTTTGTACGTGCAAAATACAAGAATGGTTTATTGCAATACAACACCCAACACCTTGAACCAAAACTTCAAGAAAGTGTCAAGGAGAAGGAGCCAGGCCGTCTTGAGCAGTACATGCCACCAGGACAGGGGACAAACGGTGTCATTTCAAAATTCAGTTCAGGCTGGATGGAGAAGATTTTTCCCATGAGGACAGCCAGACAGTGGCACAGGCTTCCCACATTGTGCAGTCTCTGAACTTGAAGGCTTTTAAGCCCCAGCTGGACCAATCTGTTCTGACCCAATAGCTGACCCTGTGAGCAGGAGGGTGGACTAGGGACCTCCTGAGGTCCCTTCCAGCTTGAATGACTTTATGATTCTAAAATGTCATAAGATGCTTCAAGACAAAGTGACATAAAAGTTCAGATTTTTAAAAGCATGAAAATAGTATAAATACCATAAGGAAATGGTTTCTAGAATATATTATATATATTTTCATTAACTCTTTAAATAGTTTTGCTAGCACTGATATTTTAGTTTATGAATAAATAACACAATACTTTCTTATTTAGACTTCTGATTATAAAGGAAAAGGTTTATTTTTAATAGACTTTAATAAAGTTAGCAAAAAGATGTGTGCTGTTTTCTGTTGCACAGTGTAATGTCTGTTTATTGTTATCAATATAATTAATGTAATAATTAAGATGACAGGAAGAAATTGTTTCCTAAGAGAATATAGGGTGTAGTTGCTTAGAACAGAATAGCATAGAATAGTTCCATTCGGAAAGAACTTACAGGGATCATCTAGTCCATTTGTCTGGCCACTTCAGGTCTACCAAGAGTTAATTCATGTTTTTACTAAAGGCATCGCCCAAAAGTCTCTTAAACACTGACAGGCTTGAGCTACCGAACAGCTCTCCAGGAAGACTGTTCCGGTGTTTGGCCACCATCTTGGTAAAGAAATGTTCCATAATATTAAGTCTGTAGCATTCCTGATGCAGTTTTGAACCATTCCCATAGGTCCTGTCATTGAACACTTATATTATATGGAACTATATAGAAATGAAACACTCCATGCAAAAAAAAAAATCCCAGAATGAAGTATGATTATCAAAAATACAATATGCTGAAATTTTATTAAGTTTGCATTCATTCAAGTGAGAATATCATTGCACATTTAAAAATATTTGAATGTCTGCTAAGGTGTGCACTACAGCTGTCCTGATTACAATAAACCAGGACTGACTTCACTTTACTAAATATAGTGGTAAAATAAAATGTCTTCTTTTCTTGATATTTTGCTGTTTAGTTGGACAAAGACAAAGAATCAGATCAGAGGGTTACCATCAGCTGGACATCTGCTATATCAGACAAATTCCCTTGAAAGTCCTTTGCTGGTCAAAATGCTTTTCAGAACAGACAATGGTGGCTTCATGTTTAACTACATTAAATTATGCCCAGACAAACAAATAATCCAGGTCTTCCTACAATGACAACTCTCTTTTTCTTTCTACCTCTCCTCTAAATTTGTTAATCTGTAAATATGATCAATAGTTGCTCTTTCTTTTCTTTACTACTGATTTGAAAAAAATTGTTTCTTTGGCTGATGATGACTGTGTGTCCTGCTAGAAACCTTCATCCTCAGATGATTTCCTCTTTATAATTCAAAGTAGAAGCAAGTCAGCAGTTTATTTTGTATATCTAATCTGAATCTGTTAATTTGCTCATGTTTTGTTTTACAATTCAATATGTCATGCTAACTCAAGTAAAATTCCTAGTAGAGTTTTATATATAAGTATATTTATTCTATCAGGACTGCTATCTGTACCAGTCAGACCTGTAATTTCATGAAATAAGTATCAGATTAGTTTAATAACTTCTATTTTGTACTAATCGTTGACTGCATTTATTCCCCTCTTTAACTGTTCACTACTTGTGTACTGTTCATAACTTGTTCTACTATTTTTCCCAGAATCAAAGGTCATTCCATCTAAATATTGGCACAACACTCTCTTCTGCTGAGATTCCTCCTTGCTTTTACGACTATAGAAAACTTGCATGAATTACCCATAGATCAACATAGTTAACTTTGAAACAATTTGGATTTGTTTGTAAATGTCTAACTTCAGAAACTCTTTCATATATGTCTTAGTTGCTGATCGAATGTAAGATATTTCATAATCACAGAGTCATATTGTTTTTGTTGAGGTGTTGAAAGACACGCATAAAATAATCGTCTAGTATCTTCATACTGCAATCCTTCATGTATACCTTTCATTTTCTTTGCATTCCTGTAAACCAATAGAACTCTAACCCACTTTTTTCTGAAACAAATATCAGCTGACTGCAATGGCTTCCTTGCTTAGTAGGACCATTAGGGTATGAACTAATTTTATGAGTCATCACTGGATGAGACTTTCAAAAATTTTTCCTCTCCATGGGAAAAAAATAAAGGGGTTTGTGAACTTATTCCAGTGATTCTTACACCATATATGTCTATCACTTTATTTAGTGGATGGAATTTGCTACCTATTCCAAATTGAGATTTCCTCATGAAGGCCTCGATCCTCGTAACAATAAATTCTCTCAGGATGATTTCACAGCCAGTCCCAGACTGAGCGTGCTTCCTGGTGTGCAGAGCCTGTGAGGGGTGCAGAGCCTGTGAGGAGTGCAGGAGATGGTTGGAAGAAGACTCAGGGCTCTTGGAGAAGCCACTGCTCTCCACATACCCCCAAACTCTCCCAAAGGCCTCATGGAGCTTGTACCCAGGGAAGAGCTGAGCAAGAATCAGAGCAGGACAGAATATTCTTTTGGTCTCTTTCCTCATGCTTGTGCAAGGCTTTACTTAAAGGAGAAGGCTCTTTGAGACAAACTGAAATAAAAATTTATTAATAGAGTCAGCATTTCTTCTAACAAATGCATTGGAACAAAGCCATCATATGCTTGATTGAGACTAAAGCATAAGTTTAATATAGATGTAGACATCACTAGCTTGCTCCAATGATATCAAGATGAACTACTAGACAGTAGTGGCTTAGTACCTGCTGAGCACTTCATGAGTTTATACATGTTGTTTTCAAACTGTAGCAGGTTCAATGCTCTTTGAACTTATCTGTTTGACAGCCCTTTCAGAATTTTTTAAATTTCATTTTGCAAGTGAGTTTTTATACTCTTAAATGTATTTTGTGGGAATAATATGTGGCAATTATGCAACATTTTCACTTAAAGTTGGCTTCGAGCGAGAAAGATTTAAAGGAATGAAAGAGTAAAGAATAGTTTATTCTCTGGTTTGGACTTTGGGACTGAATCTTCACACCCTCTGTGAGCAACCACTGAATTAGGATTCTTTGGAGAAAAACTGCAGCAGCTGACCATACACCACTGTCCATACCAAGACTGGTACATATGTGTGTAAACACAGCTCTGGAAAACATCATAATTTATGTTTCTATGTCTTCTACCACATTTCTCATTAAATTTTACTGGCAATATTCAGC
This sequence comes from Pomatostomus ruficeps, assembly GCA_013400735.1. Lineage (NCBI taxonomy): Eukaryota > Metazoa > Chordata > Aves > Passeriformes > Timaliidae > Pomatostomus > Pomatostomus ruficeps. Next base: position 5,662 of record VYZT01037079.1, read on the forward strand.
TGATTTAACTCAAAAGAGGATGAAAAGTTATACCAGGATAGTACAGTAAGGTAGAGAGAAAAAGTACTCAGTTATTTACTAAACATATTTTAATTTCCCTCATAATAATGTCAGATTTTTCAAAGGAAAATAAAGACTTTCCTTACAGTTGAGAAGAGGACAGCTAAATAATACAAACCATTGTATTTTCAAGGTGGGAAAACTGAGTTTTAATGGTATAGAATACTTCACTTTTTTGAATTAAATTCTGAGAAGCTGTGGTGTTTGGACTTAAAATCTCAAGGACATTATTGTGAGAAACTTTAAAATCACCACAGTTGACTATTCATAAACTAAATTTATGCATTTTAACCTGATCTAGATTAATGCATAAATAGCAGCATTGATCTGTCAGATCTGAGAGTCTTGAAAATCAGTCTATTTAGGGATACCCTGCTCCTTTATCACATCTCATCCAAGCAGTCTTTAAATTTCCTAGAATATTTTCTATTTTATACTTTATTTGATAGTGCTGATATAGGAAGTTAGAAAGTATGTGCTATGAAGGATATTGAAGGAATCTATGGTCATAAAATATAATAGGGTTGTTTGGGTTTTTTTCCTTCTAAGATAAGCATGTGTCTTTAGCCTTTGGAAGATAATTTAAGCTTTTTTTTACCTGCCTTTGACCAATAAATCAAGAGAAAACATATCATTTACCATAATGGTACCTGATTTTAGTAATGCATCTGAACTGAATGATTTGGAAATTGAGACTATTCCTTCCAAAAACATCCCAAAGTCAATTTAGGAGATATTTCTGTGTTTTTCATTTTAGTTCTATTTATAATAACATTGCTAGTGCACCAAACACAAACTGCTTGTGACTTTCAAAAGGCTTGCAAACTGGGACATTTTCTGAATAGGGGAGCAAAGATATATAGAGAATTTTATCATCTGTGTATGAATCATTTTTAAAACTCTCTACACTGGACTTATAAAATNTGGCAAAAGACATTTTCAGAAGTAAACAGTTACGCTATTGATTTAAAATTCTAAAGGATGTCAGTTATTCAGATTATCTAATTTTAAAACTCCATGGTAAAGATTCATTTTGTATAACTTTAAGACCTTGTATACTGGGGTGGAGGGTGTGTGTGGAGGAGGCATGGGTAGAGAGAGAAAGACTTTGGATTTAATTGAAAGAAACAGTTACTCTCATAGACACCTGACCCATTCCTTACCCAAACACTTATAATTCAAGACATATCAAAGCTCCAGTGCCTGAAGGCTGGATGTAGAATTCCCTGCCTGCAGCCTTTAGACAAGCTAGAAGCACTTCTGTAACTTGCAATATAACAATTATTATCTTTATTTTTGAAAAAAATGAAATTGATATGCTATAAAAAAAAACCCAAATTTTCTTTCTTGGGCCTTGCTTCCTGTCCTACCCATCTCCAATACAGTGGCAGCACAAGGAGGACTCTAAACCCAAACAAGAGAAGTCAGAGCTGCCCCTCCAGCTGTGACCAGGTGGCACTGGCAGCCTCTTCTCCATTTTCTTTTGTATTCTTCACAAGCTTATTGACCTTGATCTACTCATCAACATGACTTGGTAGAAGAGACCATAAATTGTGAGAACACTCTACTTCTGAAGCTTTGCTTTGCATAGGCTAAACAGGCCAAAATTAATAAGCATGTCAAGAAAAGGACATGTTCCAGAATTCTAATAAAAGTGATTTATTTGGCATTCTTTTGAACTTTTTCCAATTCAAAAAATATTGCTTTGAAACTCAGAAATAACGATATTCCAACAATATCACTGACACTAGTAATCCTGATATCACCATATAATATGAAGTCTTCTTGCTATTTTTGTTACAGATACATTTTAAACCTGTGTGGATGCTAAGCAAAATAAATTCCATGACGTTACCATTTAATTTGATATCTTGCTATACTGCTGTTTGATTTATATCAGGTTGTGGTGCAAACTGAAAATCAAAGATTTATTTATTTTCTCCTGCCCTTTTCTGTAAAGCTTACAGAATTTCAAAAGTGGATGCTGATTTTAAATACCTTTATTTTTAGTCACTTACACTGATATGCCTGGGGGGATGGGAGGGGGTTATGCTAACCAATTTAGAACATATTTCTGAGTCTAAACTAATCCCTTCCTTCCCCTACAGACAGTAAAGACAAATAGGCACCTCTAGAGCCTGGAGATTTCATCTTACTTTAAGACCTAGAATATTCCTGGAAATACCTATATGTAAGAGCTTGCATAATTATATCACATATGCAGAGTGTAAATTTTTTTTAATTGGGTAGATGAAATTAAGAAATGCTGAATATCTATAAAACATGTCAGTGGGATCAATATATGTTCAATGGTTATGAAAATTATGCTGTACTTTTGTCTCCATGAATAAGCACATTAGCAATTAGCCCATTTCACTATCAGAACTCTCTGGTGATATTAGTTACAGCATTACCTTTAGACTCTAGTTAAAAACAAGTTACACATTCTACTTTTTACCTTCTACATGTAAACAATGTAATAATACTATATTATTAAGACCTTAGGAAATATATATTATGATTACAATATGAAAAATGGAGACTCAGCATCTGAGATCAATATTATCCAGGATGTAGGGCTGTACTGAATCTATCTGTTCTGACAACAAATCCTTCAACTGATTTTTTAAATACCTTTGGGGCTGTGGGGTGGGCAGGATAGAAAATCCTCTCTTTAAGTTCAGCTCAAAATTGCTGGGTCTGTGTCTCAAAGACCTTTTGCTGTCCTATAAATCGGTGGAATGAATGCTTCAATGACTGTGTGTAAATAAGCTTCACACTCCTTATTTGCTGTGCAGCTGTCTAAAATAATCCCCTAAAGGGACAACTTGGCCCATATTGTCTGTTTTGGAGAGCTATTTGTTTATAATTTTAAAATTAAGGGGGTTCACAAAACAGAGGTACAATATTAATCATCAAGAACTAGGACATTTTTCGTAATAGATATCTGTAATGAAACAAAAAAGGTTTGGGGTTGGAACATTTCATCATAGGAAGTCATTAGAAGCGATGTTGTAGGTTTGAGGAAAATTTACATAGTCAATAATATAAATCAGAAAAGATCAGCCTAAAGACACACAGCAAAGATATTATTAATTTAAATTTCTCTATCAAATAGATATTACAAGAAAGTGAATCATTACAGTATTAACAGTTTTGCTTAAACATATATACCTCATCCACACTAAAAATAACTATATATGCTTAATTTGTTCAGAAAGAAAACCACCTGCAGATTATCAGGCCTTCTGAATATTAAAAAAACCCCCCAAAGCATCCTTTAAAATAACATTATTAAGGCACAACAGACTGTGGGTCATATGAAAGTGAATCAAATTGTGGCTAATCCTGGAAATCAAGCTGAATGCTATTTCTCATAAAAAATAACTGTTAAAGAAGTGACTGGCAAGGTATCTTGAAAAGTCTTCATATTTTAGAAGCAATTATGAAACAGAATTTTGCAGTACATGAAGGGCATGATTCCCAAAATAAAGAAAAGGGTGCCATGAGGAGAAATTATTCCCTTGATGGTGTATTCCTTATATTTACAGGCTCTATGTGATAGTCCCAGGAACCATTTTTACTGCTGTGAAAATTTTAGTGCTATTCCACTCAGTCAATATTTGTTTAGTATTTACAATACAAACACACGCTGAAAAAAGAGGCAATGTTCTAATGAAGATTCTACAAACTCAACTCTTAGTTAATAACTTTGCTTAAAATTAGAATGCTGTAATTTTTTATTATTATTACTCCTAGAGACCTATTAGTACCTAACCTTAATTGGTAATTTTCTGTTCAATATTTATAGTTTAGATTACATAACATTGACTTATTCTTTAGTTTAGATTAAAAGGCTAAAGTTGAAGCATTCAGCTCTTTCACAGACTGTCAGTAGAAGTGATTACAGATGTACTAATCATCCTTGCTTATGTAAACAGTTGTGTCATTGAATATAATTTAACAAGGGCAAGCTTCAGAGCTGAGATTCTTGTGAATTCATTGCTTAAATCCAACTTCTTCTAGACTTTAAAAAAAGATAATGATTTTCCCCAAAATTTCCTGATCATATTTTTTAACTTTTTACATGTAAGAAAAATGACAAAGCATTGTCTCTCATATTCGCAACCCTGATACCTAACAAAACACAATGTCAAACTTGCACCAAAACAGGACTTCTCTGGACAATGGACACCCCCTTTTGTCCATATTTATACATTATCTATTTTTAGAGAAAAAAAAAACAACAAAACACTTCATGAGGTATGTTGATGAATTGCAGTGTGTTTAGTAGAAATTAGAAAAAATGGCAGTAGTCTAAGACAGCATGACCAGTGGGAAAAGACTGAAATATTTGAATTGGCTTATCTTAGAGGGGATGTAAGGGTTTCTCCTAATTTATAAAAGGATTTAAAAGCAAGACAGTGATCAGTTGTTCACTGTGTCTATGAGGGACTGCACAACTGGAAAACATCCTAACCTGTGACAAAAGAGAGCTGGGTTAAATATTAGGGAAAATGTTCTCACTGTAGGGACACACTACAATAGATGGTGATAAGGTACAATGAAACCTCTTAAGTAGGTCATTTTAAAGAAAAGTTGAGAAAAAAGTATTTCCAGGTGGCCTATTTAAATTGCAGTCAAGAGATGGGCATTGTCAGAAGTCGACAGATTTTCCAGGGGTCTTTGCCAGCCTGCATTTTATTTTCCCACATTACAGGCCACTAGAGCTGACAGAAATTCAGAGGAAGTCAGGAGTCCTTATCACACAGAGGTGAGGAGATGCTGGCCACCTTTTTCAAGGCATTGTGTTCCTGCATAAGACACCAGTTTCATACCTTATTCTGAGTCAGCAGCTCAGACAGGAGCCAGGAGGCAGAAATTACCACCTCTGTTGCATTTTTCTCTTGCTGACTCTTGGCGCTTGCCCTGATCCCAGGTGCATGCTGTGTGAAGTCTCCTCTAGTTGCTGTGCTGTGAAGCCAGGATGGGAGGAAATGACACTTGGATTGAAAGATCTCATCAGGTCTCTTGTCTTCCTCCATTTCTATAATTCAGTGAATATACTGAACAGCAAAAGGAACAAGTGCTCTGCAGATGTAGAGACTGTTCAGGTGTATTAATGCTGCTTCACTTAGTTTTCTCCAGACATGGCCCTCCTAGGCCTAATCCAAGGCTTGAATCCTATTTTTAAAGCGGTCAGTTTATGAGATTGAATGCTAAAGGTCCATCCCATCCCTGATTCACAGCTATGTCCTAGAGAATCCACTATCACTGTTGCAGAGACACAACTGTGTCATGAGGCAAAAAAATTCTTTATGAGCACTAGCTCTGGCACACGGTAATAAGAACTTCTGATTTTCCAAGGTAAAATTATGTTCCATTCTTCTTTTCTACACAATAGTTAATAATAGTTAATAATTCATTATCACCTGTGAAAGGGGAGAAAGCAGGCAATATAGACATATTATGGAAAATAAATTCTGCAGATTTACTCTAAAGAGTTCTTAAGTACTTATTGCTGAGTGAAACAGGCAGATCTAAAGAAACTTGCTTTTTGGAGGTCCTCAACTAAGAGACCTCTCGGTCAGGTCAGCTGACCTGGGTAAGTGCTCCATCTTACAATCAGAAAGTCTGACCAAATCCATTTATTATATTCTAGGACTTTCACTTAGATTAAGTATTCACTGAATCAAACAAATATATTGAAATTATTAAAAGAATTTTTAAAAACTAGCATTTTCTCATGCAGTGGCATTTTGTTAAAAAATTTGCACCAAGTTGCAACAACAGAAGCAAAATTCTCTTTATCTCTGAACTGTTTCAGGAGTTAGCTGTATCTATATAGACACATTTGTACCAGCACTGGTTCTGAAAGTAGGATGCACAAATTTTTATGACTTCTAAAATTTTATTCTTTAGATACCAGATTGTATCCTGTTGTGTTGTAAAGGATTCATTTAACCACGGCTGTAACAACTCTTGAAATGTTTTCTAGTGTTTTAATGCTTGGCTGAATTTTGTGTAGATGAAGGCTATGCTATCTTTACTACAAATTATGCCATTTTAGCCCATCACATAAGGGTGTTTGCTCTATTACACTCTTTAATGCTGTCATACTTTTGGATTTATTTTCTCCTTACTTCTGACCATTGTTCACTGTTTAAAGGCATGAAGCTCTTCTCACCATGTTTCACCTGTTTAGTTCTCTTAATATAATATAAAAATTCACAAAAATTATTTGCCAAATTACCACAGATAATTTCCAGTTGAGAGCTGTGATTCCTGCGCAGCTTGAGAATTCTCAGTAGGCCTAAAAATGAGATTCAAAGAGGGACTTTTTTTCTCTTTTATGGTACTTTTATGAACAAAGGCATAGTAGAAATTGGTCAGCAAGATAACAAGTAATTTAACAGAACGAGGACTACATAGCAGGGAACCTAAAGAAAATCTTGGGAAGAGATTTGTTTTCTGGTTACTCTTCTTCTGTCTTAATAGGTTACATTTGATAATCTTTCCTGAAACAATTTTTATTAATGAGAGAGCATCTAGACTTAAACGTGACTGTTTCTGTAGTTAACCTTTTCTATCAGTATTACTCTGATTTAATGGCACAGAAACTTCCACAACAGAGGAACAGTTATTGGTGGACTCATCTCTCTTCATCTTGGATCCCACGTTGGGAAGGCCAAAAGAGAGAACGAAGTGACTCAGCTGCACTATGGAGGCAACTCAGCGGTCTAGTCCTCACTGGCTGAGGTCACTGATGGCACATACTTATGTAGATATAAAGGTTTCATGTAACAGTGCTAGTCCGAAATCACACTTCATCTTCAGTGCAGATGTGTCCCACAAATGTTTGGAGTCATTCCCATAGTTTTCTTGGCAACGCCATTTTTACTTACTGTTATTTGACTACATTTCAACTGGCTTTAAAGAAGTGATTCCCCACTGTTCTCCTCTCTGGTTGGGAGCAGCAATCAGTTACTTTATCCCTTATCAGTCTTAACATTAGAATGGTCAATATTGAAGACCTGCTTCAGAATCAACACCTTCCTTCTCAAATTGCCCCAAGAAATGAGTACTACAGTTCTTATGCATTTGCATTTCACTTGTATTTTGATGTTTCATCTATGTACTGGAACCTCGTTTGGACGGGTCTGTACAAAATGCAGAACGAAAGGCAATAATAGCCCCAGAGGTTACCAACCAGCCCTGAACTTAAAGAGTCATTGAGTCCCATGGGACAAGGTTTGTGTTCCACTCCACAAGTCTCAGAGAGCGTCACAATCAGACCCCAAGCTCACAAGGAACCTAGACCCAGGAACCACTTCATTTCCCTTCCTCACCTCCAGTTCCCCAGAAAGTCATATGGGTCCAAAGGTTAGGACACCTCTAAAGTAAATTCAGACTGGGTTCAGACCTGTTCAGGCTTTTCACCTGCCAGGGCACTGGGGTGAGAGTCCCATGGCTGGGCCTGTCTCTTGGTCTGAACGCAACCAGGCATAGCCCCTTCTTTAAAATATATCACCAGAAATATTTAAAACTCAGCTGCAGCACTGCTTCAATTTTGGCCTCACTTTCTGCCTCCTTGGTCCATCCCAAATCACAGTAAAAGTATCCTAGTATGGGAAATTGGGTAACTTTCTGGTGTATTAAAGAAAAAAATACATGTACAAGAAGGAGGATGTGCACTGTATAAGGTGTAGCTAGCCATGGGCACCATCATTCCCACAGATAAAGCTACAACACCAAGTCCTTTCCTGTCACTTTTGGGCTTCCAGGCAGGGATTAACTGGAGTCCTGTGTCAGATAATAAAGATCTGTTTGGCATGGAAAATATTAAGTGTGTTGCCAGTGCCACAGAAAGATAGTTTCATGTAGCAACTTTGATTTAACATGCATTCCTTTCCTCCTTCCTGTTTTCCAGCATCAGTCCACATCACTAAGATATCAGAAAAAGATTGGAGCAAGTGGGCATTTGGGGCTTTGGAGCTTTGCTTCTACCACTACAACGCAACCGTGGGTGGCTTATAGGGTGAGGGAAATGGTGCAACTCATGTGTGGGCTGGGCCCTCTCTTCCCTCCAGCACACCTTGCAGAGAGCTGCTGCTTCAAGCAGGAGGTACCCCCACTGTTTCAGGAAAAGTTTATTCTACTAACACGCAAATTTCTGTAGGATTACTTTGCCTAAGCGACAACAAATATTTTTTATTTGCTTGGTATACAGACTAATTAGTCAGCTGTAAGAAACAGCTGGTTCACAGTGTTCCAATATTAGTTCTTCCCATGATTTTGATTTAATTTCAGGGGCAGACTATGGAGACCAAAGTTGTAGAAAGAGGATTTTTGTTGTTGCTGTTGTTGGCTCACTTGTTTGTTTCACTTCTTCTGCAAACCTTTATTTGATGCCTATTCATAAATTATATTGCTATATTATGGTATCTCATTATCCTTTATTAGCAGAACACTACTAAATTGAAGTTGGAATTATATATCATGCCCTGTATATGGAACAGAGCAGCATATGGAGACTATGCCTACTGCAGTTTTCAAGCATAAAAAACCAGGAAATTATACAGGAAATTATACATATTTCAAAGACTCTCTGCCAAGTGCTTCTGCACTGTATCCTGTAATTCAGAGTCATGTTCATCTTTACTGTGCTATTTAAAATTCATATAGTAGAAATATAGTCAGGTCATAATCCATACAGTAAGAAAGGAAAGCAAATTATTTTCCCAAACTTACTTAAAATAGAACAAGTCCCAGTAGAGCTCGTTTTTACGTCCCCAGCATCGCATCAGAGGAAATGGTTTCAGAGGGTATGTTCCAACTAGCAGGGACAAATCATTTGTTTAACATCAAAGCACTCTAAGCAATGCAGTCTGACTGGTAAAACATAGAGGTGGGAGTAATGTATCCTCTCTACGATCATGCATCTGATCGGGAATGTCTCCCTTAAAATGAGTGTTGTCTCAGTAAAAACATATGCAATTTTCAAAATGAAAACATTTAAAAGTGTTTGCATGCTAATGATCTTGATTAAAGCATAAAGTGAATCGTATCCTAAGGATTTTGGAAAGGAGAGTAGTTCTTTTCTTTGCAAAAAAGCATTTATGCCAAACAACAAAATTCAAATTTAAGCAAAATATTTCAATTGTATAGACATTTAAATTAAGACAATTTTCTCTAATAATAAAATTTTGTTGGGAATTTTAACATCTTAAAATTTTATTTCATTGTGTATAACAGAACATATAATGACATCATACAACTTCCTGTGAAAAATAATTTTCTTTCTATGTCTCCTCTTTCTGCACAAAGAGAGAATACTTTTTTTACTAACTTTTCAAAAAGAAAATGCTTACTTTTAAGCCAAACCTCACCATAATAAACAAGGTAACATAAATACCGGTTTCACTATGTCCCATTTCATCTAAATTCAGTAGCAGAGAGAGAAGGGTGAAATAAATACAGAAAGAAACCTCTCAGTAGATTAAAATCAGAAGCATCTTAATCCATAGTGACAAGATCTGGTTAATGAATAATGTCAGATCAAATTTTACTGTGCAATGGACTGTCCATCTGTTTTTGGATTGATGGACTCATGGTGAAATCATGCAGCATCATCAACTTTTTTCTGAGATGAGTATTCAGTGGCTTTAGAATAATTGGTAGGGGAAAAAGAATATATATACAAGCCACATAAATAGTAGAAGAAGATGACACATGGAGGTCTCTTCTGATACTATGCTGAAAGGAAACCCCAGAAAAGTGAGCACTACCTTCCTGTACTGAAGAATTCTGGAAGATTTTCTATTTTGGGACCCATCCTTTGCCTTTTCTCATGGCAGTCATGCAGACATTTCTTCTTGCAGAGCCTCCTAGGGACACGTTAGGGAAAAAGGGTCATCTTATCAACTAAGGTTCTTGTCCAGATGATTAAGCCTGGATTGATGCTCACTGTTCCCAGATGGCTAGTCCAAACGGCACATTTTATTTTTTCTCAAAAGCCACACTTCCAGCTCAGGAGCCTTCCATGCATTAATTTTATGTTTAGTTTAACTACCTGCCAAGTACATTAATTTAAAAATAAAGTGCATTATAGGCATACCAGGATGGGAGTATTTCTATTTATATCTGTATGGAGTGAAGAAAAACATGCCCTCCTGAACTGCTCCAGATGATCCTGCAGTGATCTGCTCTGAAAAATGGTGGGGAGCCTGTGCCACTTTGACCAGTTATCAGATTATTAATTTTTTTATCCTCAGGGAGGAAGGTCACCAAGGTCTGCAAAAGAAATTGTGGTTGAACAAAGATGCAGCTCATGGAACTGCGCTAGGACTGTACTATGGAGTCACTTGGAATTTATTAGAACATACCATGCAAACACTATTGATGCATCTTAAGGCATCACTATCACATGATAATGTGAGGATCTTATATGCAATAACTCTAAAATACATATTGCCTCATCTCACTGCAGTCTTTTTCTGAAATCTCTTGTACAATGAGGATGACTTTCACTCCGGTGCTTTCCCTCACAGAAATTAATCAGCATTTTCTTCCATTTCAGGTTTTGACTGTTTTCTTGTGACAGTGGAATAAGTAATTTCTCATAACAGTCACTGCTTATTTAGGATTCTGGAAACTAAGGATCACAGAATTGCCACTGGCCATTGTTTCCTCAACTAATAACTTAATTTTTTTTTTTTTTTTAATTGGGGAAAGGGCCAAGAGTTTCACAATGATGAAAGAATTAACAACTTTTTGGTAATTGTCAACTCTGCCTTCAGGAAAACACCCTGCCTTGGATAGTTTCGTTCCTTTAAGATAACAGAAGCAGATGGGGGTGTTTCCTTTTCTCTCAACAGTCAAAGGTATTTCAGAAGAAAAGAAAGAGTTAAAGCCAACATCAGTTTTACAATATGAAAGAAGGGACATGAAAATACCCAGCAACTGAGCCTATTCCACACTCTGCTCTTGTGAACAGTGTTGGAGGTAGTTATCTGATGCCCTCCTCTGTGGGAATCAGTGCACCTCCACCGCCAGAGCAATGGAGGGTGCACTGGGGAGATCAGCCCTATTGTAATCAGTGCTCCCCTGCTAGGGCAAAGAGAAAGACCTCCTCCCAAGATGCCTTGTGTTAATAATTTATTTACACAGATCTTTGTACCCCGGTTGGCCTGTTGGCCTCCCCGTCCCAGCTGTCAGTTTACCTGCTTATCATTCCCTGCTAGACACCCCAGTTCCAGAAAGTTCTGTTCTACTCAACGCCCCATTCATCCTCTCCCCTCAGCCACTCCTTCAGTCCCTCTCCATTGGTCTCTGCACCCTGGTCCTTCCTTTGTACCGCCCCTAAACCCTCAGATTACTGGTCGCCAGTGCTCTCCCCGACCCTATCCAGCCCCGGATAAAACCCCTATTCCCCTTTGTTCTCTGTCTTTTGGCTCTTGGCTCCCCTCGAGGCAGTCATATTAAACTGCCTTGGAATACCAAACTGAAGATCCTTCCTGTCTAGCTCATCAGTCTGAGCACTGTTTTGCTAAGCTATACAGCTTAGCAGCAGCACTCGCAGGTAAGGGACAGGCAGAGTGATGCTGAGCAGGACCGGCGGACCCAGCTGGATCGGCTCGGGCACCACTGCTTCCAGTGACCATGCCTGAGCAGATCGGAGTGGCAGTGGCGCAGATCCGAGCCCTCACAGCCACACCGCTCCGCTTGAAGCTGCAGTCATGCCGCGCCACTAGAAACCGCAGCTGTGCTGGTACATGCGGCTACGCTGGCGGTGCTGCTCTAAGACATGCCTGTGCTGGCGGAGCAGCTCCAGGTGGCTCTTAACAGCAGAAACACTTCGGGAACCTCGCAGCTTTAAACCGCCGACACCACCCCCCCCCCACAAAGCTGTCTGCACTCTTCTCTTTTCATGAAACCCACCAGCACCATACCTCATAAAGGAGTGAGTCTGGAAATATCACCCTCATGAGGACAGAAAAAGGGTCTTGCTGAAAATGCCTCTCATACCACTGGAACAGTTAAGATTAATAGCTGGAGTGTGGTGATGGGATGTTCTGAGATTTGAATTGTGATTTTTGGTAGGGGCATGGCTGCTGGGCACTAAAATGGGCTGCTATGAGGCTAAGGGAGCCAGAAGTCGTTGGCATTTGGAGGCAGAAGGAACAGTTGGAAGCTGTGCACCTTGAGGCACCTATGCACTGTGTCAAGGGACAGTATATCCTTTTTCATTTGCACTGGAGACTGACAGCTAAACACTGCATACACAGCAAGTACAAGATGGAGACGAAAAAGAAAAGTAAAGGAAATGAAAAAAAACATCAAGAGAATGAAATTATAATACAAACCTTTCATGAAAAAAAAGGCTTGATTTTCATCTTCTATATATATGATCTGTACTGAGGAGAAAAATGGAAAGGTTTCTTTATTGATTTTGAGGATGATGAGGTTGAGCAATCATATTCTAGACTGCAGATGCACTATTTTCTAATAGTGCATCTGCAGTGTCCGTGGCAAGATGATCACTAAACAAATGAGGTGCTTTTAGAGCTAGATGAGGAGGATGCATTGTGTGAGATTCATCAACCTTTGCCTTTTTATAAGCACAACTCTTATGATGCATGGCTTGCATTTGCATGTGCCATCTGAACCTTTGGCCTTCAGATGTCACTGCTCGTGCATTAGCCATAAACAAGGAGAAAAAATACTGTAGAATGAGAAAAGTTACAAAACAGCATCTGCTTGTCAGAGGAGCCAAAGACAGTAATTTCAAGGTCATCATTTCCCTTGATTTTATTCCATATAATTTTTTATTAATGAGTTCTGGGCAAGCAATTGCTGAGCTTTTGGTTTTGGATTTATTTTTCTGTTGAGAGCTGAGGTTAGCTTCCAGTTCATTCTCTCCTTAATTAATGGCATCAGATATATTTAGACTTAATTCGAATATCTATTCATTCCCACTGTATTCATTAAGACTGAAGAAGCTACTGGCAGTGGTTTGCCAAGATACCTGACATCTTCCAGCAACTACTCAACATGGAAATATGAAAATACCCTCTAAGAAAGTTTTCTTGTGTTGATTTGGCAATAAGTAGACAGCATTTGGCTATACACAGGTCAGCAAAGAGGAATCAATACATTTTGCGATCCTGCTTCCTTACTATGAAGCTTAATATTTTCAAAAAAAGTGTAAAATCAAGGTTTGGGAGGATAAGCAGTTTAGAGAGAGGCTAGGGAAGGAAATCAGGGGGTTGGAATAGACCTTCAAGATCATCTGGTTCAACCATTGATGTAGCACCACCATAATCAGCCCTAAACCATATCCCCAGGTTCCATATCCAGATGCCTCCTGAACACTTCCAGAGACAGTGACTTCACCACCTCCCTGGGCAACTTATTTCAATGCCTAACCACTCTTTCAGTGAAAAAAAATTTCTAATATCTAATTTGAACCTCTTCTGGTGCAACATGAGGCCATCTCTTTTCATCCTTCCACCTGAGTCATGGTGAGAGACCAATACCCACCTCACTGCAACCTCCTTTCAGGCAGTGTAGAGAGCAATGAGATGTAACCTGAGTCTCCTCAGCCTGCTCCAGACAAAAAACCCAGTTCCCTCACACACTTCTCATAAGACTTCTAGACCCTTCACCAGTTTTGTTGCCCTTCTCCAGACACAGGTCAGTACCTCACTGTCATTTTTGAAGTGAGGGGCCCAGAATTAAACACACTACTAGAGGTGTGGCCTCACCAGTGTCAAATACGGCAGGGTAGTCACCTCCCTGGTCTTTCTGGTCACATTATTCTTTATCCAGGCCAAGATGCCATTGGCCTTCTTGGCCACCTGGGCACATGCTGGCTCAAGTTCAGACAGTTGTCAATCAGCACCCCCTCGTACCTTTGTGCTGAACAACTCTTAAACCACTATTCCCCAAGCCTGTAACACTGCATAGGGTTGTTGTGACCCAAGTGCAGGACCCAGCACTTGTCCTTGTTGATCCTCATACTGTTGTCCTCACTGTCCATCAATCCAGCCTGTCCAGATCCTTCTGCAGACCCTTCCTGCCCGCCAGCAGATCAGCACTCCCACCCANATACGGCAGGGTAGTCACCTCCCTGGTCTTTCTGGTCACATTATTCTTTATCCAGGCCAAGATGCCATTGGCCTTCTTGGCCACCTGGGCACATGCTGGCTCAAGTTCAGACAGTTGTCAATCAGCACCCCCTCGTCCCTTTGTGCTGAACAACTCTTAAACCACTATTCCCCAAGCCTGTAACACTGCATAGGGTTGTTGTGACCCAAGTGCAGGACCCAGCACTTGTCCTTGTTGATCCTCATACTGTTGTCCTCACTGTCCATCAATCCAGCCTGTCCAGATCCTTCTGCAGACCCTTCCTGCCCGCCAGCAGATCAGCACTCCCACCCAACTTGATGTTGTTTGCAAACTGACTGACGTGGCCCTCAGTGCCCTCATCCAAAACATCAACACAGATATTGAACAGGACTGGGCCCTGTTGTTGTTGGATCAGATGTGACCACTGGCAGTACTGAATTTCCAAAACTTGATCTCTTTGTGTTATAATTAAGCTTTCATTTGGAAATGTAGGAGAGTCCCTATATCATCTTTACTTTGTGTTCTCTCTGTAATACACCGTCATCACAGCTGTGGTACAAGAGACAATTTTCTTTACATTATTGCAGCAGTGGCAGCCTCAATGCCATAAAACACTTTCTTCCAATGAGGAATCAGCCAACTCAATATCTTCATCTGGTTTTCATTTCCTTGGAGAAATAAAGAAGCTCTTCATGCTCATGACAATGCATGTGGCTAATCTTGCATTCTGTATGAATTGGTAATAATTGTTAGAAACATTTTTTGAGAATGAGGTGTTTTTATCAGCAGCTGGGCTTTGCAGTATCTTTAAGGAACATATGTTTCTTCAGGGTTCAGAAGGTGAAAATATGCCCTCACTCTAAAGGAGGCAACTCTCAGAGTAGTCTCATTCTGTAGGACATGGAGGATCTTCAGCTTATTATAGTTGTTATTTTCCGTTTCATTTGCTAAATCTTATTTCAGGCTACCAGGTTATCAGTTTTATCTATCATTTTAATATTCTATTTCTCATTCTTGTTTGCTTCCTCTGAGCTGATGTGCATTCAGAAATCTCAGTATTATTTCATGACATAAATCTGTAGTGTTGCTTCATATTTTGCATCAATAACAAAATATTTGTCCTGCTCCTTTTTTGCCATTTATCACAAATACAGATGAGTTAATCACTGCCCACACTTTGATTCCTATCTCCTTTTGATAGACTGTGTAATCTCACAATTACTTTTTGTTTTCATTTGGTATTCCTTTTTGTCAGCAGATGGCTTTAGGAAATTTTTTAAGCGATATATGCCCAAACCATGTCCAAAATCTAGGAGTAATCACTGCTAGCATTTTGTCTTTTAGAATAGTTGGAATATTTATTGACATGTGAAACTCTTGTATGAATATTTTATAGACTCAAAAGCCACTAATGTTACCACAAAAACATGTATTTCTAGGTGCCTACAGAGTTTTAGCATGTGACAAGTGACAGGGTTTCAGCCAAATGCCCAGAATCAGCTCAGGAGCTAGAGCAGTGCCAATGTTGCTTCCCATAGGTAATACAGATTAATTCACTCTCTGGAGCAGAGCTTTTGCCCTGACTCTCTTCAGTTTACCACAAATGAACTGCTGGAGAAGCAGACTCAGCAGTGAGATAACACACTGGTTACACAGCAGAAGGGGTTTCTATGGAAGCACTCTTGTCCAAGCTTTATTTCTGCATCCCCAGCCCCCAGACCAGGAAAGATCTGTTTCGTGTGATTGTAGAGGATAATGCAGGCACTTTGCTGAAATGACTTCTGAGATGCGTTTACATTTTCTTTTCTGAATAGGCTGATAAAGAAGTTGGATGAGCTACTTCCTGCAGTTTGAGTGTGGAGGCTGTGGATGGGATTGCAGTGGGACCCACCGCTGAGGGACCTCCTTCTGAGTTTCACACTGATTGTGTGATGTAGGATTGATCCTGGGGCTCACCTTCCCCTTCCTCTGAGATAAGGAGCTCTCTGGAGAGGGACTCTAGGTAAGTGATATTAATTTGAGGAGAAAGGCACACACAATTCAATTTTTTTCTGACAATTCAGGCACAAAAGGGAGTCTCAAGGGAGGAATCTCTCTTCTCTCGTAAACCCACCGTATGTCAGGGATGATAACAGCCTGTGTGTCTCAGTCCACCACACGTAAGCCGTACAAAATCAAAAGCCTGTTACTGGATAACTTCTAGTCTGATGTCATTCAGCTTCATCGTCTTTGTCTTCACAACACAATGCATACTTTAGTGCTTAAGTCTCGCATTACCCCGTCTCACAATTTTCTTTGAAATCATTATTTAAAATCCAATCCCTTACAGTCTATTTTTGAGGAGAAAACAAAGGGTTTTATAAAGCAACTTTTACAAAGAGACTCTTCTTTTTTCTATTCTCCTATCCTTTTTAACTTCTCTGTCTTTTCAATCTGTAAGAGAAATGGCTGGTACTTTTGGTAATTCTAGCTATTTTAAAAGAAATTGCAACAAGCTGTGAAGTAAGTTTTTAGAAAGACTTTTTTATAGGAATTAAAAATATTTATACTTTAAAATATTTCCCTTTTTTAAATAAAAAATCTAATTTTCTCAAATTTCAAAGAAGAGGGGTTTTTTTTACCATCTGGGTATTTTTTGTGTGTAATCTACATTAACATGTATTAATGAAAATAATTCAATAAAAGATCCAGGGATATTAATCAAATACATATATATACGCAGGCACCTAAACTATTCCATTATCTCTGTGGCTACTGGCAACAGATTTAGCTAAGATTGTCCAGTCTTTGTTGAATTTTAATTCCTTGTACTTAATTTTCTAGTCAGCCTTTTTTTCTTTTCTTTTCTTCTTTTTTTTTTTTT